>JARYGA010046694.1:0-163930 GCA_030545235.1 Helianthus tuberosus
AGTTGTAAAGACGGAACTTCCATAAAAACGAGGTTTTTACAAGATCGGATAGTTTTATATAAAGATCCACTAAAAGTAATGGGATTTACTTCATAGTTTGAATAAATCACAAGTTCATGAAATTTATGCGATTTATATACATATTTTGACTAGTTTGTGATTTGAACATTGTTTTGGTTGATTGAGAAAATTGTTGGTTGATTTGTAAAAGAAAATGATGCGCTTGAAAGCGTGGCCACCTCCAGTTACAGAGGAAACTTTGGCGAAATTTTTCCAAAAAGCCTAACACTTAGAAATATTTTCACTATAAGTGTTAGAAAGACATTTTGACTTGTTTTCAAAATATAAGTTTCGCCACGACTATATTTACAAAACATCGGAGGTGGGATTTTCACAAAATAAAACGTGATACATAAATATATTTAGTATATATTTTTCACAACATCACTTGTATAAGTGTTTATGATTATTTTGTGAACTACGTAAATATTATTTTGGGAAAATCACATGTATTAAAATATAATATTTTTGGGAAGAATATTTATATTTTGGAGTTAAGAATAAAATATATTAAGTGAGACTTAATAGTGTAATCCGAATTATACGAACGCACATGTATTAAATCCCCCATCCTTGGGAAGGAAGAATAACTACCAAGTATATACAGAACGTAAACACGAAATAGTTGCCTAACTATTTCCCAAAAACTTAAACCATAAAGCTAAGGCACGGCCATCCGTCTAATAGAGTTAGCACGTGTAGGTCGTCATACAGCTGATCGATTTGGAGGCATACTTGGTAGAGACGCACCACTGTGAGTTCATGTCCCCCTTTTCTCTAACTGTTTTCATTTTTCTTAACTACGGGGGTGAAATACATGTTACCTTGATTACAAGTACTTTATACACGGTATGGTTAGCGTAAGGAGGTTTACTACTTAGATCATGTGAGTGGGTAGGAGCAATATGAGGCCATTAGTCCTCATAACGAGACCGAGGGACAGGAGCGGTAGATCTATCTGGGTGTAGCGAGCCCAGCCCCAGGCCAAACTAGAAACGTACCTTGGGGTGACTTTGTCCACATACTAATGCCGTGGCGAAATCTGCTAGGTTTGAGTCTCCCTATTTGCACTTCACATATATCAGTGGCCTTGCAAACCATTGGTGATCTCAATTCCCTTATTTGCTACATACCAAGACTATTTTTATACTCACAAAGGTTTACTTACTCACTTACACATGAACTCGCTCAACATTATTGTTGATTTTTCAACTTACATGTATTTCAGGAAATTAAAGATCTGGCGCGGTATGTTATGTTTTCCCGCTGCATAAGGGTTCCAAGGTCATCCCAGTTTAGGAAATGTGACTCTTTCCTGGACAAGTCACAAATCTTAAACTGCGTTTATTTCATGTTGATGCTTATGTTTTTCAAGACAATGTTTTATGTTATGATGTTGTAAGTCTCTAAGACAATGGTATGTTACTTTGGTTTTAAAACTTAATCAAATGGATGATCTTGCATGATTTTATTTCATATAGCTTTGTTATGGTTAAGCTATGGTATTAAGAAGTCACCCCAAAATTAACCACGCTTCCGCAAAGCCAGGGTGTGACAGCTTGGTATCAGAGCTCTGATCATAGCGAACTAGGATTCTTTCTCGAGTCTAGACTATGATCACTAGGGCTCTCACGAAAACATTTTTACTGCATACCATTTAAGTCCAGACCCAAAACTTTTTACAAACAAATGTTGAGCACATTTTATTTATTTATTATAGGCTCAGTCTAGAAAGGCTGAGGCTCGGTCTGAGAGGCCGAGGCTCGGTCTGAGAGATCGAGGTAGTTGGCTAGTGGGACTAGGAGAAATGGCTAGTGGGACTTGGAGAATTTGGCTAGTGGGACTAGGAAGAGCAGTCTGAGAGGCTGGGAGAATTGGCTAGTGGGACTAGGAGAAATTGGCTAGTGGGACTAGGAAGAGCAGTCTGAGAGGCTGGGAGGCTAGTGGGACTAGGAGAACTATTTGATTGCGTACTTGGTAACTTATGTGATTATCTGATTGTATGATTGACTGCTTGTGCATGTTTGTGTTTATATTACAGACACCATGGACACCTCTGGCACTGGTGATTCAGACACCACAGGACCTAGACCTATAGTATCGGACGACCTAGAGTCTTCTGAGCGCGAGGTTCACACATCCGACGTTACGAGCACGGACGAGGATGATTTCCAGCCCTTCGCTTTACCTGATGGTGCTGATGAGCTCGCTGATGGCCCTTTGGCCGGGGACCTACCGTTAGTGGAGATCCCTGCTCCCATACCCTTAGCTGTTTATCCTGCCTATGATTTGCTTCTCGACGCCGACGATGATGACGACGTCGATCTGTTTGATGACGAGCCCTTAGAGGAGGATGTTCAGGGCGAGGCCCTTCTTGCTGCTGGTGATCTTTTGATGATCGCAGATGCTCCCGCTGAGGAGTCACCTGCTCACTCTCCGGTCCCAGACTCTTTTGAGTCTGTGGCTTCCGCACCTTCACGCACTCTGAGTGCGCAGCACTTTTCTCATGGATCAGGTCCCGACCAGGCATCCTCTGTTGCCCCTATTCCTAGCTTTGCTTTCGACCATGATGATATGGAGGATTCCGATCCTGTCTTTCCCCCAAGATTCGACCCAGATGAGGATATAGAGTTTATACCCATGGATCAGCCTATGGAGGATCCAGTCGACCCAGTTGACCCCATCGATCCCGAGTTTGATTTTGAGATGGCCTTTGATGAGCCCGAGCAGCCACTAGACCCTGCTCCTGACCCAGTACTTGAGCATGACCCAGTTCATGCTGACGCACCTATTATTGAGCCTGTCATTGCTGACCCACCTATTGATGATCACCCTATAGATGCTCCATTGTTGGAGGGCGATCATGTCTTTGCTGTTGATCATGTTGATCCCCCACTCATTGATGATGCACCAGTTGACCCTCTTGTTGTACCTCACCATGATCCTATGCCAGCCCAGTTTGATCGTGCGCTTTTTGAGGCACGGATCGACCCCCGAGACGAGCACGCCCAGTGTGGGTGGATTCCGGCTGATGACGAGGTCCCACCTTTTCCCCCTCAGATCCCTGATACCCGTCACATTGATACTTCCTTTTCATTTCCTCGGTTTACACCTCCAGGACGAGCTGGAGAAGGTTCTTCGGCTCACCCTTTTGGACACATACCGGTATCTATCCCTGCTATACCACCGTCTGCTACTTTTCCCACTGTTTCACCATTCCATGTGGCACCTTTTGATCCCACTAGTAAGCCGTTCCTTTGGGCACCACACTCTGCTATGCCACCGACTGACCCCTACCATTCTTTCCACATGGGGTATACTGTTGAGGACGTTTTGATGTCTTTTGTCGCCCAGCACGAGGCACACACACAGCGCATTCAGGAGCTTGAGAGAGCTCAGACGCTGCCGTGTCAGTGCCAGGGTCAGACCCACTCTCCGTTGCAGCCCTCTCGACCTTTACCACCAGACTATGCTGCACGCCTTTTTTCCCTGGAGCAGCAGGTTGCTTCATTCTTGCGTACCCAGAGAGCCATGGGGGAGGATTGGCTCCATTTGCGCCGCTTGTTTTACACTCACTTTCCCCCTCCTCCACCGCCATCCGTGTAGAGCTCTTCAGTACCGTATGGGTAGACATTGGTGAGAAGACGGCGAATGCTTTTGACTGCACAGCATTTTTGGAGACTACATTATGATTCTGACTTTTGTTGACATGTATTTGATGTATTGACACTGATTCGATATAGTTTTTGGACTAGGGTGATGTAGCCCTTAGTCGACTGATGTTGTATGACACAGTGATGTACTTGTACGCTTACTATGTGGTCTCGATATATGGCAATCGCAGTATTCTCATCATATTTGATGCTTGATTTGGTTATTTGTATTTTAGGACATGGGATGTTGTGTGATTGATGTTTGTGACATGGGATGTTGTGTGATTGATATGATTATAACATGAGATGTTATGTACTATTACTATCGTTATATACATACGCTAAATTATGACCTGACTTATGTATTATAACTATGGCCTGATCGACGTAAACACATCTTTTAGAAGATGCCGCCGAGACGTGAGACACACATGCCTACTAATGAGGCAGAACTCCAGCAAATTATCGCTGCTGCCATTGCACAATACGCCGCCTCTCAAGGAGGGACTAGTGGAAGCAACTCTGGCAACACTGGCAACAACAATAATCCACCTCATGGTAATACTAAGTCATTTAGACCTACCATGACCTAATTGGATATCTTTAGCAATGATGCTAATGCCAATCGTATGTTATAACGTATGTGCAGGATGCACCTACAAGCAGTTTCTAGACTGCAAACCAGTTAACTTTGATGGCACAGGAGGTGCTGTCGCCTTTGTTCGTTGGGCCGAGAAAACCGAATCTGTTCTTCGCATGAGCAAATGCGCACTAGATCAGCAAGTCACCTATATCTCAGGGCTATTCTTGGATGGAGCCCTCTCTTGGTGGAATCTGCAAGTACAGACACTTGGTGAAGCTGTTGCCTACGCGTTAACCTGGACCGAACTGAAGGAACTTATGCGCAAAAATTACTGCTCTCGCGCGGAAATCCTAAGATTGGAAACCGAGTTCTGGCACTTGAAAATGGACGGTCCGAAGATCGCAGAATACGTTCAAAGGTTCCATGACTTATCGCATGTAGTACCCTACATGGTCACTCCGGAGTTCAAGCGAATTGAACGTTTCATTTGGGGATTAGCTCCTCAAATCATAAGTATGGTAACCTCATCCAAGCCTGCGACCATTACTGAGGCGATCGATTTGAGCGTGGCTCTCACAGAGGAGGCCATTCGCCTGAACAAGTTTGATGATGCTGAGCTTAAGAAGAAAGAGACTCACGTCGAGTCATCAGGAGGTAACAAACGGAAGTTCTCAAACTTCAAGCAGGGCGCCAGTGTGGCGGTTAAGAAAGGAGGATCAGGCACGCCAGCTCAGGTTACAGCTGGTAGTGGAAAGAAAGGAAAGGGATATCAGGGCACCCAGCCCAAGTGTAATACCTGTCAACGCCACCATACTGGCCATTGTAGTGTGAAAGTATGCGAAGCATGTGGAAAGCCTGGCCACTTGAAGGATTCTTGTTGGGCTAGTGCTGGCCGGGGAGGCCAAGGAGGATTTGGGGATAGGAATAATAATCGTGGTGGTAATCGCTCACAAGGAAACAATGGAGGAAACGGGAATCGAGGCAACTTTGCGAACCAAGCGGGTAATGCGAACCAAAACATCAACCAAGCTGGAAATGGAGGTGGAAACGGGCAAAGACTTGGATGCTTTAACTGCGGTGACATTGGGCATTTCAAGAAGAACTGCCCAGAATTAAACCAAGCCCGTGGAAGAGTGTTCCAAATCGAAGCAAGGGAAGCGCGCCAGGACCCCAATGTTGTCACTGGTACGTTCCCTGTAAATCAACGCTATGCATCCGTTTTATTTGATACTGGTGCCGATTATAGCTTCGTGTCGTTAGAGTTTAAGAATATGCTTGGTTTAGCCGCTAATAAGTTAGATATTCCCTATTCAATCGAATTGGCCAATGGGAAGTTAGTAGAAGCCAATGAAGTTATCAGAGGCTGTGTGATCGAATTGGGAGAACGTGAGTTTGCTTTGGATCTACTACCAGTCCAGTTGGGAAGCTTCGACGTGGTGGTAGGAATGGATTGGTTATCAGGCAACAAGGCTGAGATAGTTTGTCACGAAAAGGTTGTTCGTATCCCAACCGAAGATGACGAAACAATTGTGGTTCACGGGGAGAAGCGTGATACGCCGTTAAGAATTATCAGCTGCCTGAAAGCGCGAAAGTGTTTGCAAAAGGGATGTGTTGCCTTCCTGGCACACATTGTGGATAAGAAGGCTGCTGAGCCAAAAATCGAAGACATCCCTGTCGTGAGGGAGTATCCAGAAGTCTTCCCAGAGGACTTACCTGGACTGCCACCTCAGAGACAAGTAGAGTTCCGCATTGACTTAGTTCCAGGCGCCGCGCCTGTGGCTAAGGCACCTTATAGACTTGCTCCGTCTGAGATGCAGGAACTGTCGACACAACTTCAAGAGTTGTTAGACAAGGGTTTTATCCGACCAAGCTTCTCGCCCTGGGGAGCTCCGGTCCTGTTTGTCAAGAAGAAGGACGGTAGTTTTCGTATGTGCATCGACTACCGGGAGCTGAACAAGCTGACGATCAAGAATAGATACCCTCTGCCAAGAATCGATGATCTGTTTGATCAACTGCAAGGCTCAAGCTTTTATTCAAAGATCGATCTTCGATCTGGATACCATCAGTTAAGGATACAAGAGGAGAGTATCCCGAAGACAACCTTCAGAACTCGTTATGGACACTACGAGTTCCTTGTTATGCCGTTTGGTTTGACAAACGCACCTGCAGTCTTTATGGACTTGATGAATAGAGTTTGCAAGCCGTACTTGGACAAGTTCGTGATTGTGTTTATCGACGACATCTTGATTTATTCAAGAACAAAGGCTGAGCACGAACAGCATCTAAGAGCTATTTTGGAGCTGCTAAAGAAGGAACAGTTGTATGCCAAGTTCTCTAAGTGCGAATTTTGGCTACGTGAAGTTCAATTTCTTGGACACGTGGTAAATGGAGATGGAATCCACGTGGATCCAACCAAGATCGAAGCGATCAAGAATTGGGAAACGCCAAAGACGCCAACCGAGATTCGACAATTCTTGGGTTTGGCTGGCTACTATCGAAGGTTCATTGAGGATTTTTCGAAGATCGCTCAATCATTGACGCTCCTCACGCAGAAAGATAAGAAGTTTGATTGGGAAATCAAACAGGAGGAAGCATTCCAGATACTGAAGGATAAGCTCTGCAACGCGCCAATCTTAGCACTACCGGAAGGTACAAATGATTTTGTGGTATACTGTGACGCCTCACGTCAAGGATTGGGTTGCGTGTTGATGCAACGCCAAAAGGTTATTGCTTACGCATCACGTCAACTGAAAGTGCACGAAAAGAACTATACCACACATGATTTGGAACTTGGCGCAGTTGTATTTGCATTAAAGATCTGGAGACACTACCTTTATGGTACAAAGTGTACAGTCTTTACAGATCACAAAAGCCTACAGCACATATTCAATCAGAAGGAGCTGAATATGAGACAGAGACGATGGGTTAAGTTGCTAAACGATTACGACTGCGAGATAAAGTACCATCCAGGGAAGGCGAATGTAGTCGCCGATGCCCTAAGTCGAAAGGAGAGGATCAAGCCCATAAGGGTTAGGGCTTTAGAAATGATAATCCGAACCGATCTTTCCTTGCGCATTCGTGCCGCACAGAAAGAAGCTCTCAAGGAAGGAAACCTTGAAGAAGAATACCTCCGTGGGATGGAGAAACTGCTGGTACCAAACGAGGAAGGAACGTTATGTTTTGAGAAAAGGATTTGGGTTCCTTTGTTTGGAGGTTTGAGGAAGGTTATTTTTGATGAAGCTCACAAGTCGCGGTACTCTATCCACCCTGGAGCGGATAAGATGTACTAGGATCTCAAAGATTATTATTGGTGGCCTAGGTTGAAAGGCGATGTTGCTGTTTATGTGAGCAAATGTTTAACGTGCGCTAAGGTTAAAGCCGAATACCAGAAGCCTTCAGGACTTCTGCAACAACCTGAGATTCCCAAGTGGAAGTGGGAACAAATCTCCATGGATTTCATTACAAAGCTGCCAAGAACGCCGAGAGGCCATGACACTATTTGGGTAATAGTGGATCGATTAACGAAGTCAGCACACTTCTTACCGATCAGAGAGAAGGATAATACGAGCAAGTTGGCCGAAATTTACATGAGAGAGATCGTTACGCGCCATGGAGTACCTCTCTCAATCATCTCTGATAGAGACGGAAGGTTTGTGTCAAGGATATGGCAATCCTTCCAAGAAGCCTTTGGCTCACAATTGAATCTGAGCACTGCGTTTCATCCGCAAACTGACGGTCAGAGCGAGCGAACGATACAGACTTTGGAAGACATGCTGAGAGCGTGTGTTATGGATTTGGGCGGTAGCTGGGATAAGCATTTGCCTTTGGTCGAATTTTCATACAACAACAGCTACCACACCAGTATTGGTGTCGCGCCATTTGAAACCCTTTACGGACGCAAGTGCCGATCACCCTTATGTTGGGCTGACGCAGGTGATAGACAGCTTGCTGGTCCCGAAATCGTCCAAGAGACGGCAGACAAGATTGCGCAAATTCTAAAACGCATCGAAGCAGCTCGCCACAGACAGAAGGCCTATGCGGATCCAAACCGGAAACATGTGGAATTCCAAGTTGGAGAAATGGTGTTATTGAAAGTTTCACCCTGGAAGGGTGTAGCACGCTTCGGAAAGCGTGGGAAGTTAAATCCGCGCTACATTGGTCCTTTCAGAATTCTGGAAAGAATAGGACTAGTAGCATACAAGTTGGACCTACCTGCTGAACTCCATTCTGTTCACGATACATTTCATGTATCCAACCTGAAGAAAAGTCCAACTCAAGATGACATTGCCATTCCCATCGACGAGATCCATGTTGACGACACGCTACATTTCGTTGAAGAACCGGTGGAGGTTACGGATTGGAAAGTAAACAAGACCCGCCGGAGCAGTGTCAAGCTCGTCAAAGTTCGTTGGAATGCCAGACACGGTCCTGAGTACACCTGGGAGCGTGAGGACCGGATAAAAGGGAAATACCCCCACCTATTTCCTAAGAACCCTGCATCTACAAGCAGAACTTAAAATTTCGGGACGAAATTTATTTAACGGGGGGAGAATGTGACAACCCTCACTAAACCAGGTATCCGTACAACTTGATTAACAATTAATTACTGCTTAACTACTGTGCTTGCTTGAACTTGTGAATAAACTGCTACTTGAATACTGATACATGTACTTACTTGCATCATACTTTGCTTGCTGTCACTACATTATTTACATGCTGAACCTTAGTGACAAACATGATGCACAAAAAGCACAGTAGCACTATAGCGGATAACCTAATGAACATGCTGATAAAGCCAGCATCAGGCAAACACTGCCTCTAAGGCCTGTAAGAGCCTGAAATATTTTGCTACACTAGTGGTGAGTGTAGGGATATAAGGGTTGTAGAACTGCGTCTCTAGGAATAAGTTTCAATGACTGGATGTGCCTAAAACGTACTCTAAGTACAAAACTCAGCACTTTACATAATAATTTAGCTTTTAGCTAACTAATAAAGTGCCAAAACTTGAGAAAAATATTACTAGACACTTTCCAAAGTGTCAGAAATGAGTTGTGTCACTAAAAGGGGTAATAACGACACTTTAAAGCTTTGTTAAGCACTTTAACGGATTACTATCCAACCGAACAACCGGACTATACCCGGAACATGAAAATATTGTTATTTTCATTATTTATCTTTTTCTGAGCCAGTTAGGGTCCCTGAATACCCTAACACCCATTGTAACGCATGCACACCACTAACCAGGTTAAGTACCTAACTAACTAACTTAACCTAACTAGTAACTAACTAATACTTGGAAATGGACCAAGACCCCCCCGCCCTCTCTCTAGCCGTCCCCAACTAAGGGGGGACACACTTGGTACAATTTTGATTATTTTAATCAATTGTGTTTAAAATCTAAATGACATAGAAACCATTGGATCATAACTTTAATTTTGTCTATAAGTAACAAGGGTTGCACATATGATCATTCATTCCACCACATCACCCAACACTACTCTCTCCCTCTCTTTGAACTTTCGGCCGAGGGCACCCACCCCCCATCCATCATTGTTCGATTTTGATCAAGCAATCCCAAGTCCATACAAGTGTTACGGGTCACATACGAGGAGTCTTGGTGCAATCGGAAGGCGAAGGACCTCTTTATCTTGCTTTTATCCACGCGTTTTTCGTCTAGATTCTTCCCTAGCCTCGAGCTAGTGGTATGTTACTTAAATCACCTTCTTGAACTATTCTAAAGTGGTTAATACGTTTTGTAACGGTTAAAACTCGAAATCTTACAAGATGATACTTTAAAGTCTAATAAAAATGCTATAAGTGTTGGATAAAAGCTTATATGTTGTGTAAATGTTGTAGTAATTGAAATTTGTGATTATTTAGACCCGATCTATGTTGTGGTAGCTCAGATCATCACTTAACCCGGTTTGGTCATGATCACGAATCATGACATAAGGTTGTTTTGAATAGAACAAGGGTTAAAGGGTGAAACTCTACCACACGCGAACCATGAACTTGTGTAAAAATGTTTTACTTGTAGAATAGTGTATAAACTAGCAGATCTACGTATCTGCAAGTGGTATTTTCAATGGACCAAGCGTCAAAGAAATCATGTTTTCTAAAAATGGATCTTACACTAACAAGAATGGTTTTTAGAACACACAAGTGTGTAAACACTTGTGTAACACAAAGTATCGACAAAATAACTATTTTTGAAAAGGATGACGAGAAGTTGTAAAGACGGAACTTCCATAAAAACGAGGTTTTTACAAGATCGGATAGTTTTATATAAAGATCCACTAAAAGTAATGGGATTTACTTCATAGTTTGAATAAATCACAAGTTCATGAAATTTATGCGATTTATATACATATTTTGACTAGTTTGTGATTTGAACATTGTTTTGGTTGATTGAGAAAATTGTTGGTTGATTTGTAAAAGAAAATGATGCGCTTGAAAGCGTGGCCACCTCCAGTTACAGAGGAAACTCTGGCGAAATTTTCCCAAAAAGCCTAACACTTAGAAATATTTTCACTATAAGTGTTAGAAAGACACTTTGACTTGTTTTCAAAATATAAGTTTCGCCACGACTATATTTACAAAACATCGGAGGTGGGATTTTCACAAAATAAAACGTGATACATAAATATATTTAGTATATATTTTTCACAACATCACTTGTATAAGTGTTTATGATTATTTTGTGACCTACGTAAATATTATTTTTAGAGTAAAAATAATATTACTAAGTATTATTTTGGGAAAATCACATGTATTAAAATATAATATTTTTGGGAAGAATATTTATATTTTGGAGTTAAGAATAAAATATATTAAGTGAGACTTAATAGTGTAATCCGAATTATACGAACGCACATGTATTAAATCCCCCATCCTTGGGAAGGAAGAATAACTACCAAGTATATACAGAACGTAAACACGAAATAGTTGCCTAACTATTTCCCAAAAACTTAAACCATAAAGCTAAGGCACGGCCGTCCGTCTAATAGAGTTAGCACGTGTAGGTCGTCATACAGCTGATCGATTTGGAGGCATACTTGGTAGAGACGCACCACTGTGAGTTCATGTCCCCCTTTTCTCTAACTGTTTTCAGTTTTCTTAACTACGGGGGTGAAATACATGTTACCTTGATTACAAGTACTTTATACACGGTATGGTTAGCATAAGGAGGTTTACTACTTAGATCATGTGAGTGGGTAGGAGCAATATGAGGCCATTAGTCCTCATAACGGGACCGAGGGACAGGAGCGGTAGATCTATCTGGGTGTAGCGAGCCCAGCCCCAGGCCAAACTAGAAACGGACCTTGGGGTGACTTTGTCCACATACTAATGGCATGGCGAAATCTGCTAGGTTTGAGTCTCCCTATTTGCACTTCACATATATCAGTGGCCTTGCAAACCATTGGTGATCTCAATTCCCTTATTTGCTACATACCAAGACTATTTTTATACTCACAAAGGTTTACTTACTCACTTACACATGAACTCGCTCAACATTATTGTTGATTTTTCAACTTACATGTATTTCAGGAAATTAAAGATCTGGCGCGGTATGTAATGTTTTCCCACTGCATAAGGGTTCCAAGGTCATCCCAGTTTAGGAAATGTGACTCTTTCCTGGACAAGTCACAAATCTTAAACTGCGTTTATTTCATGTTGATGCTTATGTTTTTCAAGACAATGTTTTATGTTATGATGTTGTAAGTCTCTAAGACAATGGTATGTTACTTTGGTTTTAAAACTTAATCAAATGGATGATCTTGCATGATTTTATTTCATATAGCTTTGTTATGGTTAAGCTATGGTATTAAGAAGTCACACCAAAATTAACCACGCTTCCGCAAAGCCAGGGTGTGACACTAAACACATTCCTTAAATTGTAGCCGTTTGTTGAGTGTTTTTTTTGGGTGTCTAATCCGCATATATATCACCATTGGCCTTGATTTTCTTGACTGTATATCTCTTAAATGTGAACATATACACGTGTGATTAAGTTTACGAAGATTTTTCAATGCCGAGAACCTCGATCAGAGAGTAAAAGAGGCGTAAGGTTTACAATGGTGTAAAATTAAAATGGGATATACCGGGCTAGGATTCGAGTTACAGGAACAAGGGCCAAACCAACCACCCAAGAACGGAATCGTCGAGCGAAAACACTTAACAACCTCCTAGAAGCAGCTTTTCTTACCACCAGACCTTTCTCCATCAATTAAGAATCTGATGCCGTCACTAAACACATTCCTTAAATTGTCGCCATTTGTTGAGTGTTTTTTTTGTGTCTTGTCTGCATATATATCACCATTGCCCTTGATTTTCTTGACTGTATATCTCTTAAATGTCAACATATACACATATGATTTAGTTTAAGGAGATTTTTCAATGCCGAGAACCTCGATCAGAGAGTAAAAAGGCGTACGGTTCACAATGGTGCAAGATTAAAATGGGATATACCGGGCTAGGATTCGAGTTACTTGAACATGGGCCAAACCAACCACCCAAGAATGGAATCGTCGAGCGAAAACACTTGACAACCTCCTAGAAGCAGATTTTCTTGCCACCAGACCTTTCTCCATCAATTAGGAATCTGATGCCGTCACTAAACACATTCCTTAAATTGTAGCCATTTGTTGAGTGTTTTTTTGGTGTCTAATCCGCATATATATCAACATTGCCCTTGATTTTCTTGAGTGTATATCTCTTAAATATCAACATATACACGTGTGACTTAGTTTACGAAGATTTTTCAATGTCGAGAACCTCGATCAGAGAGTAAAAAATGCGTAAGGTTCACAATGGTGTAAAATTAAAAAGGGATATACCGGGCTAGGATTCGAGTTACAGGAACAAGGGCCAAACCAACCACCCAAGAACGGAATAGTCGAGCGAAAACACTTGACAACCTCCTAGAAGCAGCTTTTCTTACCACCAGACCTTTCTCCATCAATTAGGAATATGATGCCATCACTAAACACATTCCTTAAACTGTTGCCAATTGTTGAGTGTTTTTTTTTGGTGTCTAATCCGTATATATATCACCATTGCCCTTGATTTTCTTGACTGTATATCTCTTAAATATCAACATATACACGTGTGATTTAGTTTACGAAGATTTTTCAATGCCGAGAACCTCGATCAGAGAGTAAAAAAGGCGTAAGGTTCACAATGGTGTAAGATTAAAATGGGATATACAGGGCTAGGATTCGAGTTACAGGAACAAGGGCCAATCCAACCACCCAAGAATGGAATCGTCGAGCGAAAACACTTGACAACCTCCTAGAAGCAGCTTTTCTTGCCACCAGACCTTTCTCCATCAATTAGGAATATGATGCCATCACTAAACACATTTCTTAAACTGTTGCCAATTGTTGAGTGTGTTTTTTGGTGTCTAATCCGTATATATATCACCATCTCCCTTGATTTTCTTGACTGTATATCTCTTAAATATCAACATATACACGTGTGATTTAGTTTACGAATATTTTTCAATGCCGAGAACCTCGATCAGAAAGTAAAAAAGGCGTAAGGTTCACAATGGTGTACGATTAAAATGGGATATACCGGGCTAGGATTCGAGTTACAGGAACTAGGACCAAACCAACCACCCAAGAATGGAATCGTCAAGCGAAAACACTTGACAACCTCCTAGAAGCAGCTTTTGTTACCACCAGACCTTTCTCCATCAATTACGAGTCTGATGTCGTCACTAAACACATTCCTTAAATTGTAGCCATTTGTTGAGTGTTTTTTTTTGTGTCTTGTCCGCATATATATCACCATTGCCCTTGATTTTCTTGACTGTATATCTCTTAAATGTCAACATATACACGTGTGATTTAGTTTACGAAGATTTTTCAATGCCGAGAACCTCGATCAAAGAGTAAAAAAGGCGTAAGGTTCACAATGGTGCAAGATTAAAATGGGATATACCGGGCTAGGATTCGAGTTACATGAACAAGGGCCAAACCAACCACCCAAGAATGGAATCGTCGAGCAAAATCACTTGACAATCTCCTAGAAGCAGATTTTCTTGCCACCAGACCTTTCTCCATCAATTAGGAATCTGATGCCATCACTAAACACATTCCTTAAATTGTTGCCATTTGTTGAGTCTTTTTTTGGTGTCTAATCCGCATATATATCACCATTGCCCTTGATTTTCTTGAGTGTATATCTCTTAAATACCAACATATACACGTGTGACTTAGTTTAGGAAGATTTTTCAATGCCAAGAACCTCGATCAGAGAGTAAAAAAGGCGTAAGATTCACAATGGTGTGAAATTAAAAAGGGATATACCGGGCTAGGATTCGAGTTAAAGGAACAAGGGCCAAACCAACCACCCAAGAATGGAATCGTCGAGGGAAAACACTTGACAACCTCCTAGAAGCAGCTTTTCTTGCCACCAGACCTTTCTCCATCAATTAGGAATATGATGCCATCACCAAACACATTCCTTAAACTGTTGCCAATTGTTGAGTGTTTTTTTTTTGTGTCTAATCCATATATATATCACCATTGCCCTTGATTTTCTTGATTGTATATCTCTTAAATATCAACATATACACGTGTGATGTAGTTTACGAAGATTTTTCAATGCCGAGAACCTCGATCAGAGAGTAAAAACGGCGTAAGGTTCACAAAGGTGTAAGATTAAAATGGAATATACCGGGCGAGGATTAGAGTTACAGGAACAAGGGCCAATCCAACCACCCAAGAATGGAATCGTCGAGCGAAAACACTTGACAACCTCCTAGAAGCAGCTTTTCTTGCCACCAGACCTTTCTCCATCAATTAGGAATATGATGCCATCACTAAACACATTTCTAAAACTGTTGCCAATTGTTGACTGTGTTTTTTGGTGTCTAATCCGTATATATATCACCATCTCCCTTGATTTTCTTGACTGTATATCTCTTAAATATCAACATATACACGTCTGATTTAGTTTACGAATATTTTTCAATGCCGAGAACCTCGATAAGAGAGTAAAAAAGGCGTAAGGTTCACAATGGTGTAAGATTAAAATGGGATATACCGGGCTAGGATTCGAGTTACAGGAACTAGGACCAAACCAACCACCCAAGAATGGAATCGTCAAGCGAAAACACTTGACAACCTCCTAGAAGCAGCTTTTGTTACCACCAGACCTTTCTCCATCAATTACGAGTCTGATGTCGTCACTAAACACATTCCTTAAATTGTAGCCATTTGTTGAGTGTTTTTTTTTGTGTCTTGTCCGCATATATATCACCATTGCCCTTGATTTTCTTGACTGTATATCTCTTAAATGTCAACATATACACGTGTGATTTAGTTTACGAAGATTTTTCAATGCCGAGAACCTCGATCAAGGAGTAAAAAAGGCGTAAGGTTCACAATGGTGCAAGATTAAAATGGGATATACCGGGCTAGGATTCGAGTTACATGAACAAGGGCCAAACCAACCACCCAAGAATGGAATCGTCGAGCGAAAACACTTGACAATCTCCTAGAAGCAGATTTTCTTGCCACCAGACCTTTCTCCATCAATTAGGAATCTGATGCCATCACTAAACACATTCCTTAAATTGTTGCCATTTGTTGAGTCTTTTTTTGGTGTCTAATCCGCATATATATCACCATTGCCCTTGATTTTCTTGAGTGTATATCTCTTAAATATCAACATATACACGTGTGACTTAGTTTAGGAAGATTTTTCAATGCCAAGAACCTCGATCAGAGAGTAAAAAAGGCGTAAGATTCACAATGGTGTGAAATTAAAAAGGGATATACCGGGCTAGGATTCGAGTTAAAGGAACAAGGGCCAATCCAACCACCCAAGAATGGAATCGTCGAGCGAAAACACTTGACAACCTCCTAGAAGCAGCTTTTCTTACCACCAGACCTTTCTCCATCAATTAGGAATCTGATGCCGTCACTAAACACATTCCTTAAATTGTAGCCATTTGTTGAGTGTTTTTTTTGGTGTCTAATCCGCATATATATCACCATTTCCCTTGATTTTCTTGACGGTATATCTCTTAAATATCAACATATACACGTGTGATTTAGTTTACGAAGATTTTTCAATGCCGAGAACCTCGATCAAAGAGTAAAAAAGGCGTAAGGTTCACAATGGTGCAAGATTAAAATGGGATATACCGGGCTAGGATTCGAGTTACATGAACAAGGGCTAAACCAACCACCCAAGAATGGATTCGTCGAGCGAAAACACTTGACAACCTCCTAGAAGCAGATTTTCTTGCCACCAGACCTTCCTCTATCAATTAGGAATCTGATTCCGTCACTAAACACATTCCTTAAATTGTAGCCATTTGTTGAGTGTTTTTTTGGTGTCTAATCCGCATATATATCACCATTGCCCTTGATTTTCTTGAATGTATATCTCTTAAATATCAACATATACACGTGTGATTTAGTTTACAAAGATTTTTCAATGCCGAGAACCTCTATCAGAGAGTAAAAAAGGCGTAAGGTTCACAATGGTGTAAGATTAAAATGGGATATACCGGGCTAGGATTCGAGTTACCGGAATAAGGGCCAATCCAACCACCCAAGAATGGAATCGTCTAGCGAAAACACTTGACAACCTCCTAGAAGCAGCTTTTCTTTCCACCAGACCTTTCTCTATCAATTAGGAATCCGATGCCATCACTAAACACATTCCTTAAATTGAAGCCATTTGTTGAGTGTTTTTTTTTTGTGTCTAATCTGCATATATATCACCATTGCCCTTGATTTTCTTGACTGTATATCTCTTAAATATCAACATATACACGTGTGATTTAGTTTACGAAGATTTTTCCATGCCGAGAACCTCGATCAGAGAATAAAAAAGGCGTAAGGTTCACAATGGTTTAAAATGAAAATGGAATATACCGGTCTAGGATTCGAGTTACAGGAACAAGGGCCAAACCAACCACCCAAGAATGGAATCGTAAAGCGAAAACACTTGACAACCTCTTAGAAGCAGCTTATCTTGCCACCAGACCTTTCTCCATCAATATGGAATCTCATGCCGTCACTAAACACATTCCTTAAATTGTAGCCATTTGTTTTGAGTGTTTTTTTTTGTGTCTAATCTGCATATATATCACGATTTCCCTTGATTTTCTTGACTGTATATCCCTTAAATGTCAACATATACACGATTGATTTAGTTTACGAAGATTTTTCAATGCCGAGAACCTAGATCAGAGAGTAAAAAAGGCGTAAGGTTCACAATGGTGTAAAATTAAAATGGGATATACCGGGCTAGGATTCGAGTTACAGGAAAAACAAACAAAAACAAACCACCCAAGAATGGAATCGTCGAGCGAAAACACTTGACAACCTCCTAGAAGCAGCTTTTCTTACCACCGGACCTTTCTACATCAATTAGGAATCTGATGCCGTCACTAAACACATTCCTTAAATTGTAGCCATTTGTTGAGTGTTTTTTTTGGTGTCTAATCCGCATATTTATCACCATTGCCCTTGATTTTCTTGACTGTATATCTCTAAAATATCAACATATACACGTGTGATTTAGTTTACGATGTTTTTTTCAATGCCGAGAATCTCTATGAAAGAGTAAAAAAGGCGTAAGGTTCACAATTGTGTAAAATTAAAATGGGATATACCGGGCTAGGATTCGAGTTACAGGAACAAGGGCCAAACCAACCACCCTAGAATGGAATCTTCGTGCGAAAACACTTGAAAACCTCCTATCAGCAGCTTTTCTGGCCACCAGACCTTTCTCCATCAATTAGGAATCTCATGCCATCACTAAACACATTCCTTAAATTGTAGCCATTTGTTGAGTGTTTTTTTTTTGTGTGTCAAATCCGCATATATATCACAATTGCCCTTGATTTTCTTGACTGTATATCTCTTAAATGTCAACATATAATCGTGTGATTTAGTTTACGTTGATTTTTCAATGCCGAGAACCTCGATCAGAGAGTAAAAAAGGCGTAAGGTTCACAATGGTGTAAAATTAAAATGAGATATACCGGGCAAGCATTCGAGTTACAGGAACAACGGCAAAACCAACCACCCAATAATGGAATCGTCGAGCGAAAACACTTGAAAACATCCTAGAAGCAGCTTTTCTTGCCACCAGACCTTTCTCTATCAATTAGGAATCTGATGCCGTCACTAAACACATTCCTTAAATTGTAGCCTTTTGTTGAGTGTTTTTTTTGTGTCTAATCCGCATATATATCAACATTGCCCTTGATTTTCTTGACTGTATATCTCTTAAATATCTACATAAACACGTGTGATTTAGTTTACGAAGATTTTTCAATGCCGAGAACCTCGATCAGAGAGTAAAAAAGGCGTAAGGTTCACAATGGTGCAAGATTAAAATGGGATATACCGAGCTAGGATTCGAGTTACTTGAACAAGGGCCAAACCAACCACCCAAGAATGGAATCGTCGAGCGAAAACACTTGACAACCTCCTAGAAGCAGATTTCCTTGCCACCAGACCTTTCTCTATCAATTAGGAATCTGATGCCGTCACTAAACACATTCCTTAAATTGTAGCCATTTCTTGAGTGTTTTTTTGGTGTCTAATCCGCATATATATCACCATTGCCCTTGATTTTCTTGAGTGTATATCTCTTAAATATCAACATATACACGTGTGACTTAGTTTACGAAGATTTTTCAACGCCGAGAACCTCGATCAGAGAGTAAAAAAGGCGTAAGGTTCACAATGGTGTAAAATTAAAAAGGGATATAACGGGCTAGGATTCGAGTTAAAGGAACAAGGGCCAAACCAACCACCGAAGAATGGAATCATCGAGCGAAAACACTTGACAACCTCCTAGAAGCAGCTTTTCTTGCCACCAGACCTTTCTCCATCAATTAGGAATATGATGCCATCACTAAACACATTCCTTAAACTATTGCCAATTGTTGAGTATTTTTTTTGGTGTCTAATCCACATATATATCTCCATTGCCCTTGATTTTCTTGACTGTATATCTCTTAAATATCAACATATACACGTGTGATTTAGTTTACGAAGATTTTTCAATGCCGAGAAACTCGATCAGAGAGTAAAAAAGGCGTAAGGTTCACAATGGTGTAAGATTAAAATGGGATATACCGGGCTAGGATTCGAGTTACAGGAACAAGGGTCAAACCAACCACCCAAGAATGGAATCGTTGAGTGAAAACACTTGACAACCTGCTAGAAGCAGCTTTTCTTGCCACCAGACCTTTCTCCATTAATTAGGAATCCGATGCCGTCACTAAACACATTCCTTAAATTGTATCCATTTGTTGAGTGTGTTTTTTTGGTGTCTAATCCGCATATATATCACCATTGCCCTTGATTTTCTTGACTGTACATCTCTTAAATAACAACACATACACGTGTGATTTAGTTTACGAACATTTTTCAATGCCGAGAACCTCGATCAGAGAGTAAAAAAGGCGTAAGGATCACAATGGTGTAAAATTAAAATGGGATATACCGGGCTAGGATTCGACTTACAGGAACAAGGGCCAAACCAACCACCCAATAACGGAATAGTCGAGCGAAAACACTTGACAACCTCCTAGAAGCAGCTTTTCTTGCCACCAGACCTTTCTCCATCAATTAGGAATCCGATGTCGTCACTAAACACATTCCTTAAATTGTAGCCATTTGTTGAGTGATTTTTTTGGTGTCTAATCCGCATATATATCACCATTGCCCTTGATTTTCTTGACTGTATATCTCTTAAATGTCAACATATACACGTGTGATTTAGTTTACGAAGTTTTTTCAATGTCGAGAACCTCGATCAGAGAGTAAAAAAGGCGTAAGGTTCACAATGGTGTAAAATTAAAACGGGATATACCGGGCTAGGATTCGAGTTACAGGAACAAGGGCCAAACCAACCAACCAAGAATCGAATCGTCGAGCGAAAACACTTGACAACCTCCTAGAAGCAGCTTTTCTTACCACCAGACCTTTCTCCATCAATTAGGAATCTGATGCCGTCACTAAACACATTCCTTAAATTGTAGCCATTTGTTGAGTTTTTTTTGTGTCTAATCCGTATATATATCACTGTTGCCCTTGATTTTCTTGACTGTATATCTCTTAAATCTCAAAATGTACACGTGTGATTTAGTTTACGAAGATTTTTCAATGCCGAGAACCTCGATCAGAGAGTAAAAAAGGCGTAAGGTTCACAATGGTGTAATATTAAAATGGGATATACTGGGCTAGGATTCGAGTTACAGGAACAAGGGCCAAACCAACCACCCAATAATGGAATCGTCGAGTGAAAACACTTGACAACCACCTAGAAGCAGCTTTTCTTGCCACCAGACCTTTCTCCATCAATTAGGAATCTGATGCCGTCACTAAACACATTCCTTAAATTGTAGCCATTTGTTGAGTGTTTTTTTTTGTGTCTAATCAACATATATATCACCATTGCCCTTGATGTTCTGACTGTATATCTCTTAAATATCAACATATACACGTGTGATTTAGTTTACGAAGATTTTTCAATGCCGAGAACCTCGATCAGAGAGTAAAAAAGGCGTAAGGTTCACAATGGTGTAAGATTAAAATGGGATATAAAGGGCTAGGATTCGAGTTACAGGAACAAGGGCTAAACCAACCACCCAAGAATGGAATGGTCGAGTGAAAAAACACTTGGCAACCACCTAGAAGCAGCTTTTCTTGCCTCCAGACCTTTCTCCATCAATTAGGAATTTGATGCCGTCACTAAACCCATTCCTTAAATTGTAGCCATTTGTTGAGTGTTTTTTTTTGTGTCTAATCCGCATATATATCACCATTGCCATTGATTTTCTTGACTTTATATCTCTTAAATGTCAACATATACACGTGTGATTTAGTTTACGAAGATTTTTCAATGTCGGGAACCTCGATCAGAGAGTAAAAAAGGCGTAAGGTTTACAATGGTGTAAGATTAAAATGGGATATACCGGGCTAGGATTCGAGTTACATGAACAAGGACCAAACCAACTACCCAAGAATGGAATCGTCGAGAGAAAACACTTGACAACCTCCTAGAAGCATCTTTTCTTACCACCAGACCTTTCTCCATCAATTAGGAATCTGATGCCGTCACTAAACACATTCCTTAAATTGTAGCCATTTGTTGAGTGTTTTTTTTTTGTGTCTAATCCGCATGTATATCACCATTGCCCTTGATTTTCTTGACTGTATATCTCTTAAATGTCAACATATACACGTGTGATTTAGTTTACGAAGATTTTTCAATGCCGGGAACCTCTATCAGATAATAAAAAAGGCGTAAGGTTCAAAATGGTGTAAAATTAAAATGGGATATAACAGGCTAGGATTCGAGTTACAGGAACAAGGGCCAAACCAACCACCCAAGAATGGAATCGTCGAGCGAACCACCAGACCTTTCTCCATCAATTAGGAATCTGATGCCGTCACTAAACACATTCCTTAAATTGTAGCCATTTGTTGAGTGTTTCTTTTTGTGTCTAATCCGCATATATATCACCATTGCCCTTGATTTTCTTCACTGTATATCTCTTAAATGTCAACATATACACGTGTGATTTAGTTTACGAAGATTTTTCAATGCCGAGAACCTCTATCAGAGAGTAAAAAAGGCGTAAGGTTCACTATGGTGTAAAATTAAAATGGGATATACCGGTCTCGGATTCGAGTTACAGGAACAAGGGCCAAACCAACCACCCAAGAATGGAATCGTCAAGCGAAAACACTTGACATCATCCTAGAAGCAGCTTTTCTTACCACCAGACCTTTCTCCATCAATTAGGAATCTGATGCCGTCACTAGACAAATTCCTTAAATTGTAGCCATTTGTTGAGTGCTTTTTTTTGGTGTCCAATCCGCATATATATCACCATTGCCCTTGATTTTCTTCACCGTATATCTCTTAAATATCAACATATACATGTGTGATGTAGTGTACGAAGATTTTTCAATGCCGAGAACCTATATCAGAGAGTAAAAAAGGCGTAAGGTTCACAATGGTGTAAAATTAAAATGGGATATACCGGGCTAGGATTCGAGTTACAGGAACATGGGCCAACCAACCACACAAGAATGGAATCGTCGAGCGAAAACACTTGACAACCTCCTGGAAGCAGCTTTTCTTGGCAACAGACCTTTCTCCATCAATTAGGAATCTGATGCCGACACTAAACACATTCCTTAAATTGTAGCCATTTGTTGAGTGTTTTTTTTTGTGTCTAATCCGCATATATATCACCATTGCCCTTGATTTTCTTGACTGTATATCTCTTAAATGTCAACATATACACGTGTGATTTAGTTTACGAAGATTTTTCAATGCCGAGAACCTCGATCAGAGAGTAAAAAAGGCGTAAGGTTCACAATGGTGTAACATTAAAATGGGATATACCGGGCTAGGATTTGAGTTACAGGAACAAGGGCCAAACCAACCACACAAGAATTGAATCGTCGAGCGAAAACACTTGACAACCTCCTAGAAGCAGCTTTTCTTACCACCAGACCTTTCTCCATCAATTAGGAATCCAATGCCGTCACTAAACACATTCCTTAAATTGTAGCCATTTGTTGAGTGTTTTTTCTTTTGGTGTCTAATCCGCATATATATCACCATTGCCCTTGATTTTCTTGACTGTATATCTCTTAAATGTCAACATATACACATGTGATTTAGTTTACGAAGATTTTTCAATGCCGAAAACCTCGATCTGAGAGTAAAAAAGGCGTAAGGTTCACAATGGTGTAAAATTAAAATGGGATATACCGGGATAGGATTCGAGTTACAGGAACAAGGGCCAAACCAATCACCCAAGAATGGAATCGTCGAGCGAAAACACTTGACAACCTCCTAGAAGCAGCTTTTCTTGCCACCAGACCTTTCTCTATCAATTAGAATATGATGCCGTCACTAAACACATTCCTTAAATTGTAGCTATTTGTTGAGTGTTTTTTTTGGTGTCTAATCCGCATATATATCACCATTGCCCTTGATTTTCTTGACCGTATATCTCTTAAATGTCAACATATACACGTATGATTTAGTTTACGAAGATTTTTCAATGCCGAGAACCTCTATCAGAGAGTAACAAAGGCGTAAGGTTCACAATGCTGTAAAATTAAAATGGGATATACCGGGCTAGGATTCGAGTTACAGGAACAAGGGCCAAACCAACCACCCAAGAATGGAATCGTCGAGCGAAAACACTTGACAACCTCCTTGAAGCAGCTTTTCTTGCCACAAGACCTTTCTCTATCAATTAGGAATCTGATGCCGTCACTAAACACATTCCTTAAATTGTAGCCATTTGTTGAGTGTTTTTTTGTGTCTAATCCGCAAATATATCACCATTGCCCTTGATTTTCTTGACTGTATATCTCTTAAATGTCAACATATACACGTGTGATTTAGTTTACGAAGATTTTTCAATGCCGGGAACCTCTATCAGATAATAAAAAAGGCGTAAGGTTCAAAATGGTGTAAAATTAAAATGGGATATAACAGGCTAGGATTCGAGTTACAGGAACAAGGGCCAAACCAACCACCCAAGAATGGAATCGTCGAGCGAACCACCAGACCTTTCTCCATCAATTAGGAATCTGATGCCGTCACTAAACTCATTCCTTAAATTGTAGCCATTTGTTGAGTGTTTCTTTTTGTGTCTAATCCGCATATATATCACCATTGCCCTTGATTTTCTTCACTGTATATCTCATAAATGTCAACATAAACACGTGTGATTTAGTTTACGAAGATTTTTCAATGCCGAGAACCTCTATCAGAGAGTAAAAAAGGCGTAAGGTTCACTATGGTGTAAAATTAAAATGGGATATACCGGGCTCGGATTCGAGTTACAGGAACAAGGGCCAAACCAACCACCCAAGAATGGAAATCGTCAAGCGAAAACACTTGACATCCTCCTAGAAGCAGCTTTTCTTACCACCAGACCTTTCTCCATCAATTAGGAATCTGATGCCGTCAGTAGACAAATTCCTTAAATTGTAGCCATTTGTTGAGTGCTTTTTTTTGGTGTCCAATCCGCATATATATCACCATTGCCCTTGATTTTCTTCACCGTATATCTCTTAAATATCAACATATACATGTGTGATGTAGTGTACGAAGATTTTTCAAAGCCGAGAACCTATATCAGAGAGTAAAAAAGGCGTAAGGTTCACAATGGTGTAAAATTAAAATGGGATATACCGGGCTAGGATTCGAGTTACAGGAACATGGGCCAACCAACCACCCAAGAATGGAATCGTCGAGTGAAAACACTTGACAACCTCCTAGAAGAAGCTTTTCTTGGCAACAGACCTTTCTCCATCAATTAGGAATCTGATGCCGACACTAAACACATTCCTTAAATTGTAGCCATTTGTTGAGTGTTTTTTTTTGGTGTCTAATCCGCATATATATCACCATTGCCCTTGATTTTCTTGACTGTATATCTCTTAAATGTCAACATATACACGTGTGATTTAGTTTACGAAGATTTTTCAATGCCGAGAACCTCGATCAGAGAGTAAAAAAGGCGTAAGGTTCACAATGGTGTAAAATTAAAAATGGGATATACCGGGCTAGGATTTGAGTTACAGGAACAAGGGCCAAACCAACCACACAAGAATTGAATCGTCGAGCGAAAACACTTGACAACCTCCTAGAAGCAGCTTTTCTTACCACCAGACCTTTCTCCATCAATTAGGAATCTGATGCCGTCACTAAACACATTCCTTAAATTGTAGCCATTTGTTGAGTGTTTTTTCTTTTGGTGTCTAATCCGCATATATATCACCATTGCCCTTGATTTTCTTGACTGTATATCTCTTAAATGTCAACATATACACGTGTGATTTAGTTTATGAAGATTTTTCAATGCCGAAAACCTCGATCTGAGAGTAAAAAAGGCGTAAGGTTCACAATGGTGTAAAATTAAAATGTGATATACCGGGCTAGGATTCGAGTTACAGGAACAAGGGCCAAACCAACCACCCAATAATGGAATCGTCGAGTGAAAACACTTGACAACCTCCTAGAAGCAGCTTTTCTTGCCACCAGACCTTTCTCCATCAATTAGGAATCTGATGCCGTCACTAAACCCATTCCTTAAATTGTAGCCATTTGTTGAGTGTTTTTTTTGTGTCTAATCCGCATATATATCACCATTGCCATTGATTTTCTGGACTTTATATCTCTTAAATGTCAACATATACACGTGTGATTTAGTTTACGAAGATTTTTCAATGTCGGGAACCTCGATCAGGGAGTAAAAAAGGCGCAAGGTTTACAATGGTGTAAGATTAAAATGGGATATACCGGGCTAGGATTCGAGTTACATGAACAAGGACCAAACCAACTACCCAAGAATGGAATCGTCGAGCGAACCACCAGACCTTTCTCCATCAATTAGGAATCTGATGCCGTCACTAAACACATTCCTTAAATTGTAGCCATTTGTTGAGTGTTTCTTTTTGTGTCTAATCCGCATATATATCACCATTGCCCTTGATTTTCTTCACTGTATATCTCTTAAATGTCAACATATACACGTGTGATTTAGTTTACGAATATTTTTCAATGCCGAGAACCTCTATCAGAGATTAAAAAAGGCGTAAGGTTCACTATGGTGTAAAATTAAAATGGGATATACCGGTCTCGGATTCGAGTTACAGGAACAAGGGCCAAACCAACCACCCAAGAATGGAATCGTCAAGCGAAAACACTTGACATCCTCCTAGAAGCAGCTTTTCTTACCACCAGACCTTTCTCCATCAATTAGGAATCTGATGCCGTCACTAGACAAATTCCTTAAATTGTAGCCATTTGTTGAGTGCTTTTTTTTGGTGTCCAATCCGCATATATATCACCATTGCCCTTGATTTTCTTCACCGTATATCTCTTAAATATCAACATATACATGTGTGATGTAGTGTACGAAGATTTTTCAATGCCGAGAACCTATATCAGAGAGTAAAAAAGGCGTAAGGTTCACAATGGTGTAAAATTTAAATGGGATATACCGGGCTAGGATTCGAGTTACAGGAACATGGGCGAACCAACCACACAAGAATGGAATCGTCGAGCGAAAACACTTGACAACCTCCTAGAAGCAGCTTTTCTTGGCAACAGACCTTTCTCCATCAATTAGGAATCTGATGCCGACACTAAACACATTCCTTAAATTGTAGCCATTTGTTGAGTGTTTTTTTTTTGTGTCTAATCCGCATATATATCACCATTGCCCTTGATTTTCTTGACTGTATATCTCTTAAATGTCAACATATACACGTGTGATTTAGTTTACGAAGATTTTTCAATGCCGAGAACCTCGATCAGAGAGTAAAAAAGGCGTAAGGTTCACAATGGTGTAAAATTAAAATGGGATATACCGGGCTAGGATTTGAGTTACAGGAACAAGGGCCAAACCAACCACACAAGAATTGAATCGTCGAGCGAAAACACTTGACAACCTCCTAGAAGCAGCTTTTCTTACCACCAGACCTTTCTCCATCAATTAGGAATCTGATGCCGTCACTAAACACATTCCTTAAATTGTTGCCATTTGTTGAGTGTTTTTTCTTTTGGTGTCTAATCCGCATATATATCACCATTGCCCTTGATTTTCTTGACTGTATATCTCTTAAATGTCAACATATACACGTGTGATTTAGTTTACGAAGATTTTTCAATGCCCAAAACCTCGATCTGAGAGTAAAAAAGGCGTAAGGTTCACAATGGTGTAAAATTAAAATGGGATATACCGGGCTAGGATTCGAGTTACAGGAACAAGGGCCAAACCAATCACCCAAGAATGGAATCGTCGAGCGAAAACACTTGACAACCTCCTAGAAGCAGCTTTTCTTGCCACCAGACCTTTCTCCATCAATTAGAATACGATGCCGTCACTAAACACATTCCTTAAATTGTAGCTATTTGTTGAGTGTTTTTTTTTGGTGTCTAATCCGCATATATATCACCATTGCCCTTGATTTTCTTGACCGTATATCTCTTAAATGTCAACATATACACGTATGATTTAGTTTACGAAGATTTTTCAATGCCGAGAACCTCTATCAGAGAGTAACAAAGGCGTAAGGTTCACAATGGTGTAAAATTAAAATGGGATATACCGGGCTAGGATTTGAGTTACAGGAACAAGGGCCAAACCAACCACCCAAGAATGGAATCGTCGAGCGAAAACACTTGACAACCTCCTTGAAGCAGCTTTTCTTGCCACAAGAGCTTTCTGTATCAATTAGGAATCTGATGCCGTCACTAAACACATTCCTTAAATTGTAGCCATTTGTTGAGTGTTTTTTTGTGTCTAATCCGCAAATATATCACCATTGCCCTTGATTTTCTTGACTGTATATCTCTTAAATGTCAACATATACACGTGTGATTTAGTTTACGAAGATTTTTCAATGCCGGGAACCTCTATCAGATAATAAAAAAGGTGTAAGGTTCAAAATGGTGTAAAATTAAAATGGGATATAACAGGCTAGGATTCGAGTTACAGGAACAAGGGCCAAACCAACCACCCAAGAATGGAATCGTCGAGCGAACCACCAGACCTTTCTCCATCAATTAGGAATCTGATGCCGTCACTAAACTCATTCCTTAAATTGTAGCCATCTGTTGAGTGTTTCTTTTTGTGTCTAATCCGCATATATATCACCATTGCCCTTGATTTTCTTCACTGTATATCTCATAAATGTCAACATAAACACGTGTGATTTAGTTTACGAAGATTTTTCAATGTCGAGAACCTCTATCAGAGAGTAAAAAAGGCGTAAGGTTCACTATGGTGTAAAATTAAAATGGGATATACCGGGCTCGGATTCGAGTTACAGGAACAAGGGCCAAACCAACCCCCCAAGAATGGAATCGTCAAGCGAAAACACTTGACATCCTCCTAGAAGCAGCTTTTCTTACCACCAGACCTTTCTCCATCAATTAGGAATCTGATGCCGTCACTAGACAAATTCCTTAAATTGTAGCCATTTGTTGAGTGCTTTTTTTTGGTGTCCAATCCGCATATATATCACCATTGCCCTTGATTTTCTTCACCGTATATCTCTTAAATATCAACATATACATGTGTGATGTAGTGTACGAAGATTTTTCAATGCCGAGAACCTATATCAGAGAGTAAAAAAGGCGTAAGGTTCACAATGGTGTAAAATTAAAATGGGATATACCGGGCTAGGATTCGAGTTACAGGAACATGGGCCAACCAACCACCCAAGAATGGAATCGTCGAGCGAAAACACTTGACAACCTCCTAGAAGCAGCTTTTCTTGGCAACAGACCTTTCTCCATCAATTAGGAATCTGATACCGACACTAAACACATTCCTTAAATTGTAGCCATTTGTTGAGTGTTTTTTTTTTGTGTCTAATCCGCATATATATCACCATTGCCCTTGATTTTCTTGACTGTATATCTCTTAAATGTCAACATATACACGTGTGATTTAGTTTACGAAGATTTTTCAATGCCGAGAACCTCGATCAGAGAGTAAAAAAGGCGTAAGGTTCACAATGGTGTAAAATTAAAATGGGATATACCGGGCTAGGATTTGAGTTACAGGAACAAGGGCCAAACCAACCACACAAGAATTGAATCGTCGAGCGAAAACACTTGACAACCTCCTAGAAGCAGCTTTTCTTACCACCAGACCTTTCTCCATCAATTAGGAATCTGATGCCGTCACTAAACACATTCCTTAAATTGTAGCCATTTGTTGAGTGTTTTTTCTTTTGGTGTCTAATCCGCATATATATCACCATTGCCCTTGATTTTCTTGACTGTATATCTCTTAAATGTCAACATATACACGTGTGATTTAGTTTACGAAGATTTTTCAATGCCGAAAACCTCGATCTGAGAGTAAAAAAGGCGTAAGGTTCACAATGGTGTAAAATTAAAATGGGATATACCGGGCTAGGATTCGAGTTACAGGAACAAGGGCCAAACCAATCACCCAAGAATGGAATCGTCGAGCGAAAACACTTGACAACCTCCTATAAGCAGCTTTTCTTGCCACCAGACCTTTCTCCATCAATTAGAATACGATGCCGTCACTAAACACATTCCTTAAATTGTAGCTATTTGTTGAGTGTTTTTTTTGGTGTCTAATCCGCATATATATCACCATTGCCCTTGATTTTCTTGACCGTATATCTCTTAAATGTCAACATATACACGTATGATTTAGTTTACGAAGATTTTTCAATGCCGAGAACCTCTATCAGAGAGTAACAAAGGCGTAAGGTTCACAATGGTGTAAAATTAAAATGGGATATACCGGGCTAGGATTCGAGTTACAGGAACAAGGGCCAAACCAACCACCCAAGAATGGAATCGTCGAGCGAAAACACTTGACAACCTCCTTGAAGCAGCTTTTCTTGCCACAAGACCTTTCTCTATCAATTAGGAATCTGATGCCGTCACTAAACACATTCCTTAAATTGTAGCCATTTGTTGAGTGTTTTTTTGTGTCTAATCCGCATATATATCAGCATTGCCCTTGATTTTCTTGACTGTATATCTCTTAAATGTCAACATATACACGTGTGATTTAGTTTACGAAGATTTTTCAATGCCGGGAACCTCTATCAGATAATAAAAAAGGCGTAAGGTTCAAAATGGTGTAAAATTAAAATGGGATATAACAGGCTAGGATTCGAGTTACAGGAACAAGGGCCAAACCAACCACATAAGAATGGAATCGTCGAGCGAACCACCAGACCTTTCTCCATCAATTAGGAATCTGATGCCGTCACTAAACTCATTCCTTAAATTGTAGCCATTTGTTGAGTGTTTCTTTTTGTGTCTAATCCGCATATATATCACCATTGCCCTTGATTTTCTTCACTTTATATCTCATAAATGTCAACATAAACACGTGTGATTTAGTTTACGAAGATTTTTCAATGCCGAGAACCTCTATCAGAGAGTAAAAAAGGCGTAAGGTTCACTATGGTGTAAAATTAAAATGGGATATACCGGGCTCGGATTCGAGTTACAGGAACAAGGGCCAAACCAACCCCCCAAGAATGGAATCGTCAAGCGAAAACACTTGACATCCTCCTAGAAGCAGCTTTTCTAACCACCAGACCTTTCTCCATCAATTAGGAATCTGATGCCGTCACTAGACAAATTCCTTAAATTGTAGCCATTTGTTGAGTGCTTTTTTTTGGTGTCCAATCCGCATATATATCACCATTGCCCTTGATTTTCTTCACCGTATATCTCTTAAATATCAACATATACATGTGTGATGTAGTGTACGAAGATTTTTCAATGCCGAGAACCTATATCAGAGAGTAAAAAAGGCGTAAGGTTCACAATGGTGTAAAATTAAAATGGGATATACCGGGCTAGGATTCGAGTTACAGGAACATGGGCCAACCAACCACCCAAGAATGGAATCGTCGAGCGAAAACACTTGACAACCTCCTAGAAGCAGCTTTTCTTGGCAACAGACCTTTCTCCATCAATTAGGAATCTGATGCCGACACTAAACACATTCCTTAAATTGTAGCCATTTGTTGAGTGTTTTTTTCTTTAGTGTCTAATCCGCATATATATCACCATTGCCCTTGATTTTCTTGACTGTATATCTCTTAAATGTCAACATATACCCGTGTGATTTAGTTTACAAATATTTTTGAATGCCGAGAACCTCGATCAGAGAGTAAAAAAGGCGTAAGGTTCACAATGGTGTAAAATTAAAATGGGATATACCGTGCTAGGATTTGAGTTACAGGAACAAGGGCCAAACCAACCACACAAGAATTGAATCGTCGAGCGAAAACACTTGACAACCTCCTAGAAGCAGCTTTTCTTACCACCAGACCTTTCTCCATCAATTAGGAATCTGATGCCGTCACTAAACACATTCCTTAAATTGTAGCCATTTGTTGAGTGTTTTTTTGTGTCTAATCTGCAAATATATCACCATTGCCCTTGATTTTCTTAACTGTATATCTCTTAAATATCAACATATACACGTGTGATTTACTTTACGAAGATTTTTCAATGCCGAGAACCTCGATCAGAGAGTAAAAAAGGCGTAAGGTTCACAATGGTGTAAGATTAAAATGGGATATACCGAGCTAGGATTCGAGTTACAGGATCAAGGGCCAAACTAACCACCCAAGAATGGAATCGTCGACCGAAAACACTTGACAACCTCCTAGAAGCAGCTTTTCTTGCCACCAGACCTTTCTCCATCAATTAGAATATGATGCCGTCACTAAACACATTCCTTAAATTGTAGCTATTTGTTGAGTGTTTTTTTTTGTGTCTAATCCGCATATATATCACCATTGCCCTTGATTTTCTTGACTGTATATCTCTTAAATGTCAACATATACACGTATGATTTAGTTTACGAAGATTTTTCAATGCCGAGAACCTCTATCAGAGAGTAAAAAAGGCGTAAGGTTCACAATGGTGTAAAATTAAAATGGGATATACCGGGCTAGGATTCGAGTTACTGGAACAGGGCCAAACCAACCACCCAAGAATGGAATCGTCGAGCGAAAACACTTGACAACCTAGAAGCAGCTTTTCTTGCCACAAGACCTTTCTCTATGAATTAGGAATCTGATGCCGTCACTAAACACATTCCTTAAATTGTAGCCATTTGTTGAGTGTTTTTTTGTGTCTAATCCGCAAATATATCACCATTGCCCTTGATTTTCTTGACTGTATATCTCTTAAATGTCAACATATACACGTGTGATTTAGTTTAAGAAAATTTTTCAATGCCGAGAACCTCGATCAGAGAGTAAAAAAGGCGTAAGGTTCACAATGGTGTAAAATTAAAACGGGATATACCGGGCTAGGATTCGAGTTACAGGAACAAGGGCCAAACCAACCAACCAAGAATCGAATCGTCGAGCGAAAACACTTGACAACCTCCTAGAAGCAGCTTTTCTTACCACCAGACCTTTCTCCATCAATTAGGAATCTGATGCCGTCACTAAACACATTCCTTAAATTGTAGCCATTTGTTGAGTTTTTTTTTGTGTCTAATCCGTATATATATCACTGTTGCACTTGATTTTCTTGACTGTATATCTATTAAATATCAAAATGTACACGTGTGATTTAGTTTACGAAGATTTTTCAATGCCGAGAACCTCGATCAGAGAGTAAAAAAGGCGTAAGGTTCACAATGGTGTAATATTAAAATGGGATATACTGGGCTAGGATTCGAGTTACAGGAACAAGGGCCAAACCAACCACCCAATAATGGAATCGTCGAGTGAAAACACTTGACAACCTCCTAGAAGCAGCTTTTCTTGCCACCAGACCTTTCTCCATCAATTAGGAATCTGATGCCGTCACTAAACACATTCCTTAAATTGTAGCCATTTGTTTTGTGTTTTTTCTTTTGGTGTCTAATCCGCATATATATCACCATTGCCCTTGATTTTCTTGACTGTATATCTCTTAAATGTCAACATATACACGTGTGATTTAGTTTACGAAGATTTTTCAATGCCGAAAACCTCGATCTGAGAGTAAAAAAGGCGTAAGGTTCACAATGGTGTAAAATTAAAATGGGATATACCGGGCTAGGATTCGAGTTACAGGAACAAGGGCCAAACCAATCACCCAAGAATGGAATCGTCGAGCAAAAACACTTGACAACCTCCTAGAAGCAGCTTTTCTTGCCACCAGACCTTTCTCCATCAATTAGAATATGATGCCGTCACTAAACACATTCCTTAAATTGTAGCTATTTGTTGAGTGTTTTTTTTGGTGTCTAATCCGCATATATATCACCATTGCCCTTGATTTTCTTGACCGTATATCTCTTAAATGTCACCATATACACGTATGATTTAGTTTACGAAGATTTTTCAATGCTGAGAACCTCTATCAGAGATTAAAAAAGGCGTAAGGTTCACAATGGTGTAAAATTAAAATGGGATATACCGGGCTAGGATTCGAGTTACAGGAATAAGGGCCAAACCAACCACCCAAGAATGGAATCGTCGAGCGAAAACACTTGACAACCTCCTAGAAGCAGCTTTTCTTGCCACAAGACCTTTCTCTATCAATTAGGAATCTGATGCCGTCACTAAACACATTCCTTAAATTGTAGCCATTTGTTGAGTGTTTTTTTGTGTCTAATCCGCAAATATGTCACCATTGCCCTTGATTTTCTTGACTGTATATCTCTTAAATGTCAACATATACACGTGTGATTTAGTTTACGAAGATTTTTCAACGCCGAGAACCTCGATCAGAGAGTAAAAAAGGCGTAAGGTTCACAATGGTGTAAAATTAAAATGCGATATACCGGGCTAGGATTTGAGTTACAGGAACAAGGGCCAAACCAACCACACAAGAATTGAATCGTCAAGCGAAAACACTTGACAACCTCCTAGAAGCAGCTTTTCTTACCACCAGACATTTCTCCATCAATTAGGAATCTGATGCCGTCACTAAACACATTCCTTAAATTGTTGCCATTTGTTGAGTGTTTTTTCTTTTGGTGTCTAATCCGCATATATATCACCATTGCCCTTGATTTTCTTGACTGTATATCACTTAAATGTCAACATATACAGGTGTGATTTAGTTTACGAAGATTTTTCAAAGCCGAAAACCTCGATCTGAGAGTAAAAAAGGCGTAAGGTTCACAATGGTGTAAAATTAAAATGGGATATACCGGGCTAGGATTCGAGTTACAGGAACAAGGGTCAAACCAATCACCAAAGAACGGAATCGTCGAGCGAAAACACTTGACAACCTCCTAGAAGCAGCTTTTCTTGCCACCAGACCTTTCTCCATCAATAAGGAATATGATGCCGTCACTAAACACATTCCTTAAATTGTAGCCATTTGTTGAGTTTTTTTTGTGTCTAATCCGCAAATATATCACCATTGCCCTTGATTTTCTTAACTGTATATCTCTTAAATATCAACATATACACGTGTGATTTACTTTACGAAGATTTTTCAATGCCGAGAACCTCGATCAGAGAGTAAAAAAGGCGTAAGGTTCACAATGGTGTAAGATTAAAATGGGATATACCGAGCTAGGATTCGAGTTACAGGATCAAGCGCCAAACTAACCACCCAAGAATGGAATCGTCGACCGAAAACACTTGACAACCTCCTAGAAGCAGCTTTTCTTGCCTCAAGACCTTTCTCCATCAATTAGGAATCTAATGTCGGCACTAAACACATTTCTTAAATTGTAGCCATTTATTGAGTGTTTTTTTTTTGTGTCTAATCCGCATATATATCAGCATTGCCCTTGATTTTCTTGACTGTATATCTCTTAAATGTCAACATATACACGTGTGATTTAGTTTACGAAGATTTTTCAATGCCGAAAACCTCGATCTGAGAGTAAAAAAGGCGTAAGGTTCACAATGGTGTAAAATTAAAATGGGATATACCAGGCTAGGATTCGAGTTACAGGAACAAAGGACAAACCAATCACCCAAGAATGGAATCGTCGAGTGAAAACACTTGACAACCTCCTAGAAGCAGCTTTTCTTGCCACCAGACCTTTCTCCATCAATTAGAATATGATGCCGTCACTAAACACATTCCTTAAATTGTAGCTATTTGTTGAGTGTTTTTTTTTGGTGTCTAATCCGCATATATATCACCATTGCCCTTGATTTTCTTGACTGTATATCTCTTAAATGTCAACATATACACGTATGATTTAGTTTACGAAGATTTTTCAATGCCGAGAACCTCTATCAGAGAGTAAAAAAGGCGTAAGGTTCACAATGGTGTAAAATTAAAATGGGATATACCGGGCTAGGATTCGAGTTACTGGAACAAGGGCCAAACCAACCACCCAAGAATGGAATCGTCGAGCGAAAACACTTGACAACCTCCTAGAAGCAGCTTTTCTTGCCACAAGACCTTTCTCTATCAATTAGGAATCTGATGCCGTCACTAAACACATTCCTTAAATTGTAGCCATTTGTTGAGTGTTTTTTTGTGTCTAATCCGCAAATATATCACCATTGCCCTTGATTTTCTTTACTGTATATCTCTTAAATGTCAACATATACACGTGTGATTTAGTTTACGAAGATTTTTCAATGCCGAGAACCTCGATCAGAGAGTAAAAAAGGCGTAAGGTTCACAATGGTGTAAAATTAAAACGGGATATACCGGGCTAGGATTCGAGTTACAGGAACAAGGGCCAAACCAACCAACCAAGAATCGAATCGTCGAGCGAAAACACTTGACAACCTCCTAGAAGCAGCTTTTCTTACCACCAGACCTTTCTCCATCAATTAGGAATCTGATGCCGTCACTAAACACATTCCTTAAATTGTAGCCATTTGTTGAGTTTTTTTTTGTGTCTAATCCGTATATATATCACTGTTGCACTTGATTTTCTTGACTGTATATCTATTAAATATCAAAATGTACACGTGTGATTTAGTTTACGAAGATTTTTCAATGCCGAGAACCTCGATCAGAGAGTAAAAAAGGCGTAAGGTTCACAATGGTGTAATATTAAAATGGGATATACTGGGCTAGGATTCGAATTACAGGAACAAGGGCCAAACCAACCACCCAATAATGGAATCGTCGAGTGAAAACACTTGACAACCTCCTAGAAGTAGCTTTTCTTGCCACCAGACCTTTCTCCATCAATTAGGAATCTGATGCCGTCACTAAACACATTCCTTAAATTGTAGCCATTTGTTGAGTGTTTTTTCTTTTGGTGTCTAATCCGCATATATATCACCATTGCCCTTGATTTTCTTGACTGTATATCTCTTAAATGTCAACATATACACGTGTGATTTAGTTTACGAAGATTTTTCAATGCCGAAAACCTCGATCTGAGAGTAAAAAAGGCGTAAGGTTCACAATGGTGTAAAATTAAAATGGGATATACCGGGCTAGGATTCGAGTTACAGGAACAAGGGCCAAACCAATCACCCAAGAATGGAATCATCGAGCGAAAACACTTGACAACCTCCTAGAAGTAGCTTTTCTTGCCACCAGACGTTTCTCCATCAATTAGAATATGATGCCGTTACTAAACACATTCCTTAAATTGTAGCTATTTGTTGAGTTTTTTTTTTTGGTGTCTAATCCGCATATATATCACCATTGCCCTTGATTTTCTTGACTGTATATCTCTTAAATGTTAACATATACACGTATGATTTAGTTTACGAAGATTTTCAATGCCGAGAACCTCTATCAGAGAGTAAAAAAGCCGTAAGGTTCACAATGGTGTAAAATTAAAATGGGATATACCGGGCTAGGATTCGGGTTACAGGAACAAGGGCCAAACCAACCACCCAAGAATGGAATCGTCGAGCGAAAACACTTGACAACCTCCTAGAAGCAGCTTTTCTTGCCACCAGACCTTTCTCCATCAATTAGGAATATGATGCCGTCACTAAACACATTCCTTAAATTGTAACTATTTGTTGAGTGTTTTTTTTTGTGTCTAATCCGCATATATATCACCATTGCCCTTGATTTTCTTGACTGTATATCTCTTAAATGTCAACATATACACGTATGATTTAGTTTACGAAGATTTTTCAATGCCGAGAACCTCTATCAGAGAGTAAAAAAGGCGTAAGGTTCACAATGGTGTAAAATTAAAATGGGATATACCGGGCTAGGATTCGAGTTACAGGAACAAGGGCCAAACCATCCACCCAAGAATGGAATCGTTTATCAAAAACACTTGACAACCTCCAAGAAGCAGCTTTTATTGCAACCAGACCTTTCTCCATCAATTAGGAATCTGATGCCGTCACTAAACACATTCCTTAAATTGTAGCCATTTGTTGAGTGATTTTTTTTTGGTGTCTAATCCGCATATATATCACCATTGCCCTTGATTTTCTTGACTGTATATCTCTTAAATATCAACATATACACGTGTGATTTACTTTACGAAGATTTTTCAATGCCGAGAACCTCGATCAGAGAGTAAAAAGGCGTAAGGTTCACAATGGTGTAAGATTAAAATGGGATATACCGAGCTAGGATTCAAGTTACAGGATCAAGGGCCAAACTAACCACCCAAGAATGGAATCGTCGACCGAAAACACTTGACATCCTCCTAGAAGCAGCTTTTCTTGCCTCAAGACCTTTCTCCAACAATTAGGAATCTAATGTCGGCACTAAACACATTCCTTAAATTGTAGCCATTTATTGAGTGTTTTTTTTTGTGTCTAATCCGCATATATATCAGCATTGCCCTTGATTTTCTTGACTGTATATCTCTTAAATGTCAACATATACACGTGTGATTTAGTTTACGAAGATTTTTCAATGCCGAGAACCTCGATCAGAGAGTAAAAAAGGCGTAAGGTTCACAATGGTGTAAAATTAAAATGGGAAATACCGGGCTAGGATTTGAGTTACAGGAACAAGGGCCAAAACAACCACACAAGAATTGAATCGTCGAGCGAAAACACTTGACAACCTCCTAGAAGCAGCTTTTTTTGCCTCAAGACCTTTCTCCATCAATTAGGAATCTAATGTCGGCACTAAACACATTTCTTAAATTGTAGCCATTTATTGAGTGTTTTTTTTTGTGTCTAATCCGCATATCTATCAGCATTGCCCTTGATTTTCTTGACTGTATATCTCTTAAATGTCAACATATACACGTGTGATTTAGTTTACGAAGATTTTTCAATGCCGAAAACCTCGATCTGAGAGTAAAAAAGGCGTAAGGTTCACAATGGTGTAAAATTAAAATGGGATATACCAGGCTAGGATTCGAGTTACATGAACAAAGGACAAACCAATCACCCAAGAATGGAATTGTCGAGTGAAAACACTTGACAACCTCCTAGAAGTAGCTTTTCTTGCCACCAGACCTTTCTCCATCAATTAGAATATGATGCCGTCACTAAACACATTCCTTAAATTGTAGCTATTTGTTGAGTGTTTTTTTTTTTGGTGTCTAATCCGCATATATATCACCATTGCCCTTGATTTTCTTGACTGTATATCTCTTAAATGTCAACATATACACGTATGATTTAGTTTACGAAGAGTTTTCAAGAAGCAGCTTTTATTGCCACCAGACCTTTCTCTATCAATTAGGAATCTGATGCCGTCACTAAACACATTCCTTAAATTGTAGCCATTTGTTGACTGTTTTTTTGTGTCTAATCCGCAAATATATCACCATTGCCCTTGATTTTCTTGACTGTATATCTCTTAAATGTCAACATATACACGTGTGATTTAGTTTACGAAGATTTTTCAATGCCGAGAACCTCGATCAGAGAGTAAAAAAGGCGTAAGGTTCACAATGGTGTAAAATTAAAACGGGATATACCGGGCTAGGATTCGAGTTACAGGAACAAGGGCCAAACCAACCAACCAAGAATCGAATCGTCGAGCGAAAACACTTGACAACCTCCTAGAAACAGCTTTTCTTACCACCAGACCTTTCTCCATCAATTAGGAATCTGATGCCGTCACTAAACACATTCCTTAAATTGTAGCCATTTGTTGAGTTTTTTTTTGTGTCTAATCCGTATATATATCACTGTTGCACTTGATTTTCTTGACTGTATATCTATTAAATATCAAAATGTACACGTGTGATTTAGTTTACGAAGATTTTTCAATGCCGAGAACCTCGATCAGAGAGTAAAAAAGGCGTAAGGTTCACAATGGTGTAATATTAAAATGGGATATACTGGGCTAGGATTCGAGTTACAGGAACAAGGGCCAAACCAACCACCCAATAATGGAATCGTCGTGTGAAAACACTTGACAACCTCCTAGAAGCAGCTTTTCTTGCCACCAGACCTTTCTCCATCAATTAGGAATCTGATGCCGTCACTAAACACATTCCTTAAATTGTAGCCATTTGTTGAGTGTTTTTTCTTTTGGTGTCTAATCCGCATATATATCACCATTGCCCTTGATTTTCTTGACTGTATATCTCTTAAATGTCAACATATACACGTGTGATTTAGTTTACGAAGATTTTTCAATGCCGAAAACCTCGATCTGAGAGTAAAAAAGGCGTAAGGTTCACAATGGTGTAAAATTAAAATGGGATATACCGGGCTAGGATTCGAGTTACAGGAACAAGGGCCAAACCAATCACCCAAGAATGGAATCATCGAGCGAAAACACTTGACAACCTCCTAGAAGTAGCTTTTCTTGCCACCAGACCTTTCTCCATCAATTAGAATATGATGCCGTCACTAAACACATTCCTTAAATTGTAGCTATTTGTTGATTTTTTTTTTTGGTGTCTAATCCGCATATATATCACCATTGCCCTTGATTTTCTTGACTGTATATCTCTTAAATGTCAACATATACACGTATGATTTAGTTTACGAAGATTTTCAATGCCGAGAACCTCTATCAGAGAGTAAAAAAGCCGTAAGGTTCACAATGGTGTAAAATTAAAATGGGATATACTGGGCTAGGATTCGAGTTACAGGAACAAGGGCCAAACCAACCACCCAAGAATGGAATCGTCGAGCGAAAACACTTGACAACCTCCTAGAAGCAGCTTTTCTTGCCACCAGACCTTTCTCCATCAATTAGGAATATGATGCCGTCACTAAACACATTCCTTAAATTGTAGCTATTTGTTGAGTGTTTTTTTTGGTGTCTAATCCGCATATATATCACCATTGCCCTTGATTTTCTTGATTGTATATCTCTTAAATGTCAACATATACACGTATGATTTAGTTTACGAAGATTTTTCAATACCGAGAACCTCTATCAGAGAGTAAAAAAGGCGTAAGGTTCACAATGGTGTAAAATTAAAATGGGATATACCGGGCTAGGATTCGAGTTACAGGAACAAGGGCCAAACCATCCACCCAAGAATGGAATCGTTGATCAAAAACACTTGACAACCTCCAAGAAGCAGCTTTTATTGCAACCAGACCTTTCTCCATCAATTAGGAATCTGATGCCGTCACTAAACACATTCCTTAAATTGTAGCCATTTGTTGAGTGATTTTTTTTTGGTGTCTAATCCGCATATATATCAGCATAGCCCTTGATTTTCTTGACTGTATATCTCTTAAATATCAACATATACACGTGTGATTTACTTTACGAAGATTTTTCAATGCCGAGAACCTCGATCAGAGAGTAAAACAGGCGTAAGGTTCACAATGGTGTAAGATTAAAATGGGATATACCGAGCAAGGATTCGAGTTACAGGATCAAGGGCCAAACTAACCACCCAAGAATGGAATCGTCGACCGAAAACACTTGACAACCTCCTAGAAGCAGCTTTTCTTGCTTCAAGACCTTTCTCCAACAATTAGGAATCTAACGTCGGCACTAAACACATTCCTTAAATTGTAGCCATTTATTGAGTGTTTTTTTTTTGTGTCTAATCCGCATATATATCAGCATTGCCCTTGATTTTCTTGACTGTATATCTCTTAAATGTCAACATATACACGTGTGATTTAGTTTACGAAGATTTTTCAATGCCGAGAACCTCGATCAGAGAGTAAAAAAGGCGTAAGGTTCACAATGGTGTAAAATTAAAATGGGATATACCGGGCTAGGATTTGAGTTACAGGAACAAGGGCCAAACCAACCACACAAGAATTGAATCGTCGAGCGAAAACACTTGACAACCTCCTAGAAGCAGCTTTTCTTACCACCAGACCTTTCTCCATCAATTAGGAATCTGATGCCATCACTAAACACATTCCTTAAATTGTAGCCATTTGTTGAGTGTTTTTTCTTTTGGTGTCTAATCCGAAAATATATCACCATTGCCCTTGATTTTCTTGACTGTATATCTCTTAAATGTCAACATATACACGTGTGATTTAGTTTACGAAGATTTTTCAATGCCGAAAACCTCGATCTGAGAGTAAAAAAGGCGTAAGGTTCACAATGGTGTAAAATTAAAATGGGATATACCGGGCTAGGATTCGAGTTACAGGAACAAGGGCCAAACCAATCACCCAAGAATGGAATCATCGAGCGAAAACACTTGACAACTTCTAGAAGTAGCTTTTCTTGCCACCAGACCTTTCTCCATCAATTAGAATATGATGCCGTCACTAAACACATTCCTTAAATTGTAGCTATTTGTTGAGTGTTTTTTTTTGGTGTCTAATCCGCATATATATCACCATTGCCCTTGATTTTCTTGACTGTATATCTCTTAAATGTCAACATATACACGTATGATTTAGTTTACGAAGATTTTTCAATGCCGAGAACCTCTATCAGAGAGTAAAAAAGGCGTAAGGTTCACAATGGTGTAAAATTAAAATGGGATATACCGGGCTAGGATTCGAGTTACAGGAACAAGGGCCAAACCAGCCACCCAAGAATGGAATCGTCGAGCGAAAACACTTGACAACCTCCTAGAAGCAGCTTTTCTTGCCACAAGACCTTTCTCTATCAATTAGGAATCTGATGCCGTCACTAAACACATTCCTTAAATTGTAGCCATTTGTTGAGTGTTTTTTTGTGTCTAATCCGCAAATATATCACCATTGCCCTTGATTTTCTTGACTGTATATCTCTTAAATGTCAACATATACACGTGTGATTTAGTTTACGAAGATTTTTCAATGCCGAGAACCTCGATCAGAGAGTAAAAAAGGCGTAAGGTTCACAATGGTGTAAAATTAAAATGGGATATACCGGGCTAGGATTTGAGTTACAGGAACAAGGGCCAAACCAACCACACAAGAATTGAATCGTCGAGCGAAAACACTTGACAACCTCCTAGAAGCAGCTTTTCTTAACACCATACCTTTCTCCATCAATTAGGAATCTGATTTCGTCACTAAACACATTCCTTAAATTGTAGCCATTTGTTGAGGGTTTCTTCTTTTGGTTTCTAATCCGTATATATATCACCATTGCCCTTGATTTTCTTGACTGTATATCTCTTAAATGTCAACATATACACGTATGATTTAGTTTACGAATATTTTTCAATGCCGAGAACCTCTATCAGAGAGTAAAAAAGGCGTAAGGTTCACAATGGTGTAAAATTGAAATAGGATATACCAGGCTAGGATTCGAGTTACAGGATCAAGGGCCAAACCAACCACCCAAGAATGGAATCGTCGAGCGAAAACACTTGACAACCTCCTAGAAGTAGCTTTTCTTGCCTCAAGACCTTTCTCCATCAATTAGGAATCTAATGCCGGCACTAAACACATTCCTTAAATTGTAGCCATTTATTGAGTGTTTTTTTTGGTGTCTAATCCGCATATATGTCACCATTGCCCTTGATTTTCTTGACTATATATCTCTTAAATGTCAACATATACACGTGTGATTTAGTTTACGAAGATTTTTCAATGCCAAGAACCTCTTTCAGATATTAAAAAAGGCGTAAGGTTTACAATGGTGTAAAATTAAAATGGGATATACCGGGCTAGGATTCGAGTTACAGGAACAAGGGCCAACCGACCACCCAAGAATGGAATCGTCGAGCGAAAACACTTGACAACCTCCTTGAAGCAACTTTTCTTCCCACCAGACCTTTCTCCATCAATTAGAAATCTGATGCCGTCGCTAAACACATTCCTTAAATTGTAGCCATTTGTTGAGTGTTTTTTTTTGGCGTCTAATCCGCATATATATCACCATTGCCCTTGATTTTATTGACTGTACATCTCTTAAATGTCAACATATACATGTGTGATTTTGTTTACGAAGATTTTTCAATGCCGAGAACCTCGATCAGAGAGTAAAAAAGGCGTAAGGTTCACAATGGTGTAAAATTAAAATGGGATATACCGGGCTAGGATTTGAGTTACAGGAACAAGGGCTAAACCAACCACACAAGAATGGAATCGTCGAGCCAAAACACTTGACAACCTCCTAGAAGCAGCTTTTCTTGCCACCAGACCTTTCTCCATCAATTAGGAATATGATGCCGTCACTAAAAACATTCCTTAAATCGTAGCCATTTGTTGAGTTTTTTTTGGTGTCTAATCCGCATATATATCACCATTTCCCTTGATTTTCTTGATGGTATATCTCTTAAATCTCAACATATACACGTGTGATTTAGTTTACGAAGATTTTCCAATCCCGAGAACCTCGATCAGAGAGTAAAAAAGGCGTAAGGTTCACAATGGTGTAAAATTATAATGGGATATACCGGGCTAGGATTCGAGTTATAGGAACAAGGGACAAACCAACCACCCAAGAATGGAATCGTTGAGCAAAAACACTTGACAACCTCCAAGAAGCAGCTTTTCTTGCCACCAGACCTTTCTCCATCTATTAGGAATCTGATGCCGTCACTAAACACATTCCTTAAATTGTAGCCATTTGTTGAGTGATTTTTTTTGGTGTTTAATCCGCATATATATCACCATTGCCCTTGATTTTCTTGACTGTATATCTCTTAAATATCAACATATACACGTGTGATTTAGTTTACGAAGATTTTTCAATGCCGAGAACCTCGATCGGAGAGTAAAAAAGGCGTAAGGTTTACAATGGTGTAAAATTAAAATGGGATATACCGGGCTAGGATTTGAGTTACAGGAACAAGGGCCAAACCAACCACCCAAGAATGGAATCGTCGAGCGAAAACACTTGACAACCTCCTAGAAGCAGTTTTTCTTGCCACCAGACCTTTCTTCATCAATTCGGAATCTGATGTCGTCTCTAAACACATTCCTTAAATTGTAGCCATTTGTTGAGTGTTTTTTTTGTGTCTAATCCGCATATATATCACCATTGCCCTTGATTTTCTTGACTGTATATCTCTGAAATGTCAACATATACACGTGTGATTTAGTTTACGAAGATTTTTCAAAGCCGAGAACCTCGATCACAGAGTAAAAAAGGCGTAAGGTTCACAATGGTGTAAAATTAAAATGGGATATACCGGGCTAGGATTCGAGTTACAGGGACAAGGGCCAAACCAACCACCCAAGAATGGAATTGTCGAGCGAAAACACTTGACAACCTCCTAGAAGCAGCTTTTCTTACCACCAGACCTTTCTCCATCAATTAGGAATCTGATGTCGCCACTAAACACATTCCTTAAATTGTAGCCATTTGTTGAGTGTTTTTTTTGTGTCTAATCCGCATAAATATCACAATTGCCCTTGATTTTCTTGACTGTATATCTCTTAAATATCAACATATACACGTGTGATTTAGTTTACGAAGATTTTTCAACGCCGAGAACCTAGATCAGAGAGTAAAAAAGGCGTAAGGTTCACAATGGTGTAAAATTAAAATGGGATATACCGGGCTAGAATTCGAGTTACAGGAACAAGGGCCAAAATAACCATCCAAGAATGGAATCGTCGAGCGAAAACACTTGACAAGCTCCTACAAGCAGCTTTTCTTGCCACTAGACCTTTCTCCATCAATTAGGAATCTGATGCCGTCACTAAACACATTCCTTAAATTGTAGCCGTTTGTTGAGTGTTTTTTTTGTGTCTAATATGCATATATATCAACATTGCCCTTGATTTTCTTGACTGTATATCTCTTAAATGTCAACATATGCACGTGTGATTTAGTTTACGCATATTTTTCAATGCCGAGAACCTCGATCAGATAGTAAAAAGGCGTAAGGTTCACAATGGTGTAAAATTAAAATGGGATATACCGGGCAAGGATTCGAGTTACAGGAACAAGGGCCAAACCAAACCACCCAAGAATGGAATCGTCAAGCGAAAACACACTTGACAACCTCCTAAAAGCAGCTTTTCTTGCCACCAGACCTTTCCCCATCAATTAGGAATCTGATGCCGTCACTAAACACATTCTTTAAATTGTAGTCATTTGTTGAGTGTTTTTTTGGTGTCTAATCCGCATATATATCACCATTGCCCTTGATTTTCTTGACTGTATATCTCTTAAATGTCAACATATACACGTGTGATTTAGTTTACGAAGATTTTTCAATGCCGAGAACCTCGATCAGAGAGTAAAAAAGGCGTAAGGTTCAGAATGGTGTGAAATTAAAATGGGATATACCGGGCTAGTTACAGGAATAAGGGCCAAACCAACCACCCAAGAATGGAATCGTCGAGCGAAAACACTTGACAACCTCCTAGAAGCAGCTTTTCTTGCCACAAGACCTTTCTCTATCAATAAGGAATCTGATGCCGTCACTAAACATATTCCTTAAATTGTTGCCATTTGTTGAGTGTTTTTTTTGTGTCAAATCCGCATATATATCACCATTGCCATTGATTTTCTTGACTATATATCTCTTAAATGTCAACATATACACGTGTGATTTAGTTTACGAAGATTTTTCAATGCCGAGAACCTCGATCAGAGAATAAAAAAGGCGTGAGGTTCACAATGGTGTAAAATTAAAATGGGATATAGCGGGCTAGGATTTGAGTTACAGGAACAAGGGCCAAACCAACCACCCAAGAATGGAATCGTCAAGCGAAAACACATGACAACCTCCTAGAAGCAGCTTTTCTTGCCACCAGACCTTTCTTCATCAATTAGGAATATGATGCCGTCACTAAACACATTCCTTAAATTGTAGCCATTTGTTGAGTGTTTTTCTTTGTGTCTAATCCGCATATATATCACCATTGCCCTTGATTTTCTTGACTGTATATCTCTTAAATGTCAACATATACACGTGTGATTTAGTTTACGAAGATTTTTCAATGCCGAGAACCTCGGTCACAGAGTAAAAAAGGCGTAAGGTTCACAATGGTGTAAAATTAAAATGGGATATACCGGGCTAGGATTCGAGTTACAGGAACAAGGGCCAAACCAACCACCCAAGAATGGAATCGTCGAGCGAAAACACTTGACAACCTCCTAGAAGCAGCTTTTCTTACCACCAGACCTTTCACCATCAATTAGGAATCTGATGTCGTCACTAAACACATTCCTTAAATTTTAGCCATTTGTTGAGTGTTTTCTTTTGTGTCTAATCCGCATATATATCACCATTGCCCTTGATTTTCTTGACTGTATATCTCTTAAATATCAACATATACACGTGTGATTTAGTTTAGGAAGATTTTTCAACGCCGAGAACCTAGATCAGAGAGTAAAAAAGGCGTAAGGTTCACAATGGTGTAAAATTAAAATGGGATATACCGGGCTAGAATTCGAACAGGAACAAGGGCCAAACCAACCACCCAAGAAGGGAATCGTCGAGCGAAAAAACTTGACAACCTCCTAGAAGCAGCTTTTCTTGCCACCAGACCTTTCTCCATCAATTAGGAATCTGATGCCGTCTCTAAACACATTCCTTAAATTGTAGCTATTTGTTGAGTGTTTTTTTGGTGTCTAATCCGCACATATATCACCATTGCCCTTGATTTTCTTGACTGTATATCTCTTAAATATCAACATATACACGTGTGATTTACTTTACGAAGATTTTTCAATGCCGAGAACCTCGATCAGAGAGTAAAAAAGGCGTAAGGTTCACAATGGTGTAAGATTAAAATGGGATATACCGAGCTAAGATTCGAGTTACAGGATCAAGGGCCAAACTAACCACCCAAGAATGGAATCGTCGACCGAAAACACTTGACAACCTCCTAGAAGCAGCTTTTCTTGCCTCAAGACCTTTCTCCAACAATTAGGAATCTAATGTCGGCACTAAACACATTCCTTAAATTGTAGCCATTTATTGAGTTTTTTTTTGTGTCTAATCCGCATATATATCAGCATTGCCCTTGATTTTCTTGACTGTATATCTCTTAACTGTCAACATATACACGTGTGATTTAGTTTACGAAGATTTTTCAATGCCGAGAACCTCGATCAGAGAGTAAAAAAGGCGTAAGGTTCACAATGGTGTAAAATTAAAATGGGATATACCGGGCTAGGATTTGAGTTACAGGAACAAGGGCCAAACCAACCACACAAGAATTGAATCGTCGAGCGAAAACACTTGACAACCACCTAGAAGCAGCTTTTCTTACCACCAGACCTTTCTCCATCAATTAGGAATCTGATGCCGTCACTAAACACATTCCTTAAATTGTAGCCATTTGTTGAGTGTTTTTTCTTTTGGTGTCTAATCCGCACATATATCACCATTGCCCTTGATTTTCTTAACTGTATATCTCTTAAATGTCAACATATACACGTGTGATTTAGTTTACGAAGATTTTTCAATGCCGAAAACCTCGATCTGAGAGTAAAAAAGGCGTAAGGTTCACAATGGTGTAAAATTAAAATGGGATATACCGGGCTAGGATTCGAGTTACAGGAACAAGGGCCAAACCAATCACCCAAGAATGGAATCATCGAGGGAAAACACTTGACCACTTCTAGAAGTAGCTTTTCTTGCCACCAGACCTTTCTCCATCAATTAGAATATGATGCCGTCACTAAAACATTCCTTAAATTGTAGCTATTTGTTGAGTGTTTTTTTTTGGTGTCTAATCCGCATATATATCACCATTGCCCTTGATTTTCTTGACTGTATATCTCTTAAATGTCAACATATACACGTATGATTTAGTTTACGAAGATTTTTCAATGCCGAGAACCTCTATCAGAGAGTAAAAAAGGCGTAAGGTTCACAATGGTGTAAAATTAAAATGGGATATACCGGGCTAGGATTCGAGTTACAGGAACAAGGGCCAAACCAACCACCCAAGAATGGAATCGTCGAGCGAAAACACTTGACAACCTCCAAGAAGCAGCTTTTATTGCCACCAGACCTTTCTCTATCAATTAGGAATCTGATGCCGTCACTATACACATTCCTTAAATTGTAGCCATTTGTTGAGTGTTTTTTTGTGTCTAATCCGCAAATATATCACCATTGCCCTTGATTTTCTTGACTGTATATCTCTTAAATGTCAACATATACCCGTGTGATTTAGTTTACGAAGATTTTTCAATGCGGAGAACGTCGATCAGAGAGTAAAAAAGGCGTAAGGTTCACAATGGTGTAAAATTAAAATGGGATATACCGGGCTAGGATTTGAGTTACAGGAACAAGGGCCAAACCAACCACACAAGAATTGAATCGTCGAGCGAAAACACTTGACAACCTCCTAGAAGCAGCTTTTCTTACCACCAGACCTTTCTCCATCAATTAGGAATCTGATTTCGTCACTAAACACATTCCTTAAATTGTAGCCATTTGTTGAGGGTTTTTTCTATTGGTGTCTAATCCGTATATATATCACCATTGCCCTTGATTTTCTTGACTGTATATCTCTTAAATGTCAACATATACACGTGTGATTTAGTTTACGAAGATTTTTCAATGCCAAAAACCTCGATCTGAGAGTAAAAAAGGCGTAAGGTTCACAATGGTGTAAAATTAAAATGGGATATACCGGGCTAGGATTCGAGTTACAGGAACAAGGGCCAAACCAATCACCCAAGAATGGAATCGTCGAGCGAAAACACTTGACAACCTCCTAGAAGCAGCTGTTCTTGCCACAAGACCTTTCTCCATCAATTAGGAATATAATGCCGTCTCTAAACACATTCCTTAAATTGTAGCTATTTGTTGAGTGTTTTTTTTTGTGTCTAATCCGCACATATATCACCATTGCCCTTGATTTTCTTGACTGTATATCACTTAAATGTCAAGATATACACGTATGATTTGGTTTACGAAGATTTTTCAATGCCGAGAACCTCTATCAGAGAGTAAAAAAGGCGTAAGGTTCACAATGGTGTAAAATTGAAATGGGATATACCAGGCTAGGATTCGAGTTACAGGAACAAGGGCCAAACCAACCACCCAAGAATGGAATCGTTGATCGAAAACACTTGACAACCTCCAAGAAGCAGCTTTTATTGCCACCAGACCTTTCTCCATCAATTAGGAATCTGATGCCGTCACTAAACACATTCCTTAAATTGTTGCCATTTGTTGAGTGATTTTTTTTGGTGTCTAATCCGCATATATATCACCATTGCCCTTGATTTTCTTGACTGTATATCTCTTAAATATCAACATATACACGTGTGATTTACTTTACCAAGATTTTTCAATGCCGAGAACCTCGATCAGAGAGTAAAAAAGGCGTAAGGTTCACAATGGTGTAAGATTAAAATGGGATATACCGAGCTAGGATTCGAGTTACAGGATCAAGGGCCAAACCAACCACCCAAGAATGGAATCGTCGAGCGAAAACACTAGACAACCTCCTAGAAGTAGCTTTTCTTGCCTCAAGACCTTTCTCCATCAATTAGGAATCTAATGCCGGCACTAAACACATTCCTTAAATTGTAGCCATTTATTGAGTGTTTTTTTTGGTGTCTAATCCGCATATATATCAACATTGCCCTTGATTTTCTTGACTGTATATCTCTTAAATGTCAACATATATACGTGTGATTTAGTTTACGAAGATTTTTCAATGCCGAGAACCTCTATCAGAGAGTAAAAAAGGCGTAAGGTTCACAATGGTGTAAAATTAAAATGGGATATACCGGGCTAGGATTCGAGTTACAGGAACAAGGGCCAAACCAACCACCCAAGAATGGAATCATCGAGCGAAAACACATGACAACCTCCTAGAAGCAGTTTTTCTTGCCACCAGACTTTTCTCCATCAATTAGGAATCTGATGCCGTCACTAAACACATTCCTTAAATTGTAGCCATTTGTTGAGTGTTTTTTTTTTGGTGTCTAATCCGCATATATGTCACCATTGCCCTTGATTTTCTTGACTGTTTATCTCTTAAATGTCAACATATACACGTGTGATTTAGTTTACGAAGATTTTTCAATGCCAAGAACCTCTTTCAGAGATTAAAAAAGGCGTAAGGTTCACAATGGTGTAAAATTAAAATGGGATAACGGGCTAGGATTCGAGTTACAGGAAGAAGGGGCAACCAACCCCCCAAGAATGGAATCGTCGAGCGAAAACACTTGACAACCTCCAAGAAGCAACTGTTCTTCCCACCAGACCTTTCTCCATCAATTAGGAATCTGATGCCGTCACTAAACACATTCCTCAAATTGTAGCCATTTGTTGAGTGTTTTTTTTTGGCGTCTAATCCGCATATATATCACCATTGCCCTTGATTTTATTGACTGTACATCTCTTAAATGTCAACATATACATGTGTGATTTTGTTTACGAAGATTTTTCAATGCCGAGAACCTCGATCAGAGAGTAAAAAAGGCGTAAGGTTCACAATGGTGTAAAATTAAAATGGGATATACCGGGCTAGGATTTGAGTTACAGGAACAAGGGCCAAACCAACCACACAAGAATGGAATCGTCGAGCGAAAACACTTGACAACCTCCTAGAAGCAGCTTTTCTTGCCACCAGACCTTTCTCCATCAATTAGGAATATGATGCCGTCACTAAAAACATTCCTTAATTTGTAGCCATTTGTTGAGTTTTTTTTTGGTGTCTAATCCGCATATATATCACCATTGCCCTTGATTTTCTTGACTGTACATCTCTTAAATGTCAACATATACATGTGTGATTTTGTTTACGAAGATTTTTCTATGCCGAGAACCTCGATCAGAGAGTAAAAAAGGCGTAAGGTTCACAATGGTGTAAAATTAAAATGGGATATACCGGGCTAGGAATTGAGTTACAGGAACAAGGGCCAAACCAACCACACAAGAATTGAATCGTCGAGCGAAAACACTTGACAACCACCTAGAAGCAGCTTTTCTTACCACCAGACCTTTCTCCATCAATTAGGAATCTGATGCCGTCACTAAACACATTCCTTAAATTGTAGCCATTTGTTGAGTGTTTTTTCTTTTGGTGTCTAATCCGCACATATATCACCATTGCCCTTGATTTTCTTAACTGTATATCTCTTAAATGTCAACATATACACGTGTGATTTAGTTTACGAAGATTTTTCAATGCCGAAAACCTCGATCTAAGAGTAAAAAAGGCGTAAGGTTCACAATGGTGTAAAATTAAAATGGGATATACCGGGCTAGGATTCGAGTTACAGGAACAAGGGCCAAACCAATCACCCAAGAATGGAATCATCGAGGGAAAACACTTGACCACTTCTAGAAGTAGCTTTTCTTGCCACCAGACCGTTCTCCATCAATTAGAATATGATGCCGTCACTAAAACATTCCTTAAATTGTAGCTATTTGTTGAGTGTTTTTTTTTTGGTGTCTAATCCGCATATATATCACCATTGCCCTTGATTTTCTTGACTGTATATCTCTTAAATGTTAACATATACACGTATGATTTAGTTTACGAAGATTTTTCAATGCCGAGAACCTCTATCAGAGAGTAAAAAAGGCGTAAGGTTCACAATGGTGTAAAATTAAAATGGGATATACCGGACTAGGATTCGAGTTACAGGAACAAGGGCCAAACCAACCACCCAAGAATGGAATCGTCGAGCGAAAACACTTGACAACCTCCAAGAAGCAGCTTTTATTGCCACCAGACCTTTCTCTATCAATTAGGAATCTGATGCCGTCACTATACACATTCCTTAAATTGTAGCCATTTGTTGAGTGTTTTTTTGTGTCTAATCCGCAAATATATCACCATTGCCCTTGATTTTCTTGACTGTATATCTCTTAAATGTCAACATATACCCGTGTGATTTAGTTTACGAAGATTTTTCAATGCGGAGAACGTCGATCAGAGAGTAAAAAAGGCGTAAGGTTCACAATGGTGTAAAATTAAAATGGGATATACCGGGCTAGGATTTGAGTTACAGGAACAAGGGCCAAACCAACCACACAAGAATTGAATCGTCGAGCGAAAACACTTGACAACCTCCTAGAAGCAGCTTTTCTTACCACCAGACCTTTCTCCATCAATTAGGAATCTGATTTCGTCACTAAACACATTCCTTAAATTGTAGCCATTTGTTGAGGGTTTTTTCTATTGGTGTCTAATCCGTATATATATCACCATTGCCCTTGATTTTCTTGACTGTATATCTCTTAAATGTCAACATATACACGTGTGATTTAGTTTACGAAGATTTTTCAATGCCAAAAACCTCGATCTGAGAGTAAAAAAGGCGTAAGGTTCACAATGGTGTAAAATTAAAATGGGATATACCGGGCTAGGATTCGAGTTACAGGAACAAGGGCCAAACCAATCACCCAAGAATGGAATCGTCGAGCGAAAACACTTGACAACCTCCTAGAAGCAGCTGTTCTTGCCACAAGACCTTTCTCCATCAATTAGGAATATAATGCCGTCTCTAAACACATTCCTTAAATTGTAGCTATTTGTTGAGTGTTTTTTTTTGTGTCTAATCCGCACATATATCACCATTGCCCTTGATTTTCTTGACTGTATATCACTTAAATGTCAACATATACACGTATGATTTGGTTTACGAAGATTTTTCAATGCCGAGAACCTCTATCAGAGAGTAAAAAAGGCGTAAGGTTCACAATGGTGTAAAATTGAAATGGGATATACCAGGCTAGGATTCGAGTTACAGGAACAAGGGCCAAACCAACCACCCAAGAATGGAATCGTTGATCGAAAACACTTGACAACCTCCAAGAAGCAGCTTTTATTGCCACCAGACCTTTCTCCATCAATTAGGAATCTGATGCCGTCACTAAACACATTCCTTAAATTGTTGCCATTTGTTGAGTGATTTTTTTTGGTGTCTAATCCGCATATATATCACCATTGCCCTTGATTTTCTTGACTGTATATCTCTTAAATATCAACATATACACGTGTGATTTACTTTACCAAGATTTTTCAATGCCGAGAACCTCGATCAGAGAGTAAAAAAGGCGTAAGGTTCACAATGGTGTAAGATTAAAATGGGATATACCGAGCTAGGATTCGAGTTACAGGATCAAGGGCCAAACCAACCACCCAAGAATGGAATCGTCGAGCGAAAACACTAGACAACCTCCTAGAAGTAGCTTTTCTTGCCTCAAGACCTTTCTCCATCAATTAGGAATCTAATGCCGGCACTAAACACATTCCTTAAATTGTAGCCATTTATTGAGTGTTTTTTTTGGTGTCTAATCCGCATATATATCAACATTGCCCTTGATTTTCTTGACTGTATATCTCTTAAATGTCAACATATATACGTGTGATTTAGTTTACGAAGATTTTTCAATGCCGAGAACCTCTATCAGAGAGTAAAAAAGGCGTAAGGTTCACAATGGTGTAAAATTAAAATGGGATATACCGGGCTAGGATTCGAGTTACAGGAACAAGGGCCAAACCAACCACCCAAGAATGGAATCATCGAGCGAAAACACATGACAACCTCCTAGAAGCAGTTTTTCTTGCCACCAGACTTTTCTCCAGCAATTAGGAATCTGATGCCGTCACTAAACACATTCCTTAAATTCTAGCCATTTGTTGAGTGTTTTTTTTTGGTGTCTAATCCGCATATATGTCACCATTGCCCTTGATTTTCTTGACTGTTTATCTCTTAAATGTCAACATATACACGTGTGATTTAGTTTACGAAGATTTTTCAATGCCAAGAACCTCTTTCAGAGATTAAAAAAGGCGTAAGGTTCACAATGGTGTAAAATTAAAATGGGATAACGGGCTAGGATTCGAGTTACAGGAACAAGGGGCAACCAACCCCCCAAGAATGGAATCGTCGAGCGAAAACACTTGACAACCTCCAAGAAGCAACTGTTCTTCCCACCAGACCTTTCTCCATCAATTAGGAATCTGATGCCGTCACTAAACACATTCCTCAAATTGTAGCCATTTGTTGAGTGTTTTTTTTTGGCGTCTAATCCGCATATATATCACCATTGCCCTTGATTTTATTGACTGTACATCTCTTAAATGTCAACATATACATGTGTGATTTTGTTTACGAAGATTTTTCAATGCCGAGAACCTCGATCAGAGAGTAAAAAGGCGTAAGGTTCACAATGGTGTAAAATTAAAATGGGATATACCGGGCTAGGATTTGAGTTACAGGAACAAGGGCCAAACCAACCACACAAGAATGGAATCGTCGAGCGAAAACACTTGACAACCTCCTAGAAGCAGCTTTTCTTGCCACCAGACCTTTCTCCATCAATTAGGAATATGATGCCGTCACTAAAAACATTCCTTAAATTGTAGCCATTTGTTGAGTTTTTTTTTGGTGTCTAATCCGCATATATATCACCATTGCCCTTGATTTTCTTGACTGTACATCTCTTAAATGTCAACATATACATGTGTGATTTTGTTTACGAAGATTTTTCAATGCCGAGAACCTCGATCAGAGAGTAAAAAAGGCGTAAGGTTCACAATGGTGTAAAATTATAATGGGATATACCGGGCTAGGATTCGAGTTATAGGAACAAGGGACAAACCAACCACCCAAGAATGGAATCGTTGAGCAAAAACACTTGACAACCTCCAAGAAGCAGCTTTACTTGCCACCAGACCTTTCTCCATCAATTAGGAATCTGATGCCGTCACTAAACACATTCCTTAAATTGTAGCCATTTGTTGAGTGATTTTTTTTGGTGTTTAATCCGCATATATATCACCATTGCCCTTGATTTTCTTGACTGAATATCTCTTAAATATCAACATATACACGTGTGATTTAGTTTACGAAGATTTTTCAATGCCGAGAACCTCGATCAGAGAGAAAAATAGGCGTAAGGTTCACAATGGTGTAAAATTAAATTGGCATATATCGGGCTAGTCTTCAAGTTACAGGAACAAGGGCCAACCAACCACCCAAGAATGGGATCGTCGAGCGAAAACACTTGACAACCTCCTAGAATCAGCTTTTCTTGCCACCAGACCTTTCTCCAACAATTAGGAATCTGATGCCGTCACTAAACACATTCCTTAAATTGTAGCCATTTGTTGAGTGTTTTTTTGTGTCTAATCCGCAAATATATCACCATTGCCCTTGATTTTCTTGACTGTATATATCTTAAATGTCAACATATACCCGTGTGATTTAGTTTACGAAGATTTTTCAATGCGGAGAACGTCGATCAGAGAGTAAAAAAGGCGTAAGGTTCACAATGGTGTAAAATTAAAATGGGATATACCGGGCTAGGATTTGAGTTACAGGAACAAGGGCCAAACCAACCACACAAGAATTGAATCGTCGAGCGAAAACACTTGACAACCTCCTAGAAGCAGCTTTTCTTACCACCAGACCTTTCTCCATCAATTAGGAATCTGATTTCGTCACTAAACACATTCCTTAAATTGTAGCCATTTGTTGAGGGTTTTTTCTATTGGTGTCTAATCCGTATATATATCACCATTGCCCTTGATTTTCTTGACTGTATATCTCTTAAATGTCAACATATACACGTGTGATTTAGTTTACGAAGATTTTTGAATGCCGAAAACCTCGATCTGAGAGTAAAAAAGGCGTAAGGTTCACAATGGTGTAAAATTAAAATGGGATATACCGGGCTAGGATTCGAGTTACAGGAACAAGGGCCAAACCAATCACCCAAGAATGGAATCGTCGAGCGAAAACACTTGACAACCTCCTAGAAGCAGCTGTTCTTGCCACCAGACCTTTCTCCATCAATTAGGAATATGATGCTGTCTCTAAACACATTCCTTAAATTGTAGCTATTTGTTGAGTGTTTTTTTTTGTGTCTAATCCGCACATATATCACCATTGCCCTTGATTTTCTTGACTGTATATCTCTTAAATGTCAACATATACACGTATGATTTGGTTTACGAAGATTTTTCAATGCCGAGAACCTCTATCAGAGAGTAAAAATGGCGTAAGGTTCACAATGGTGTAAAATTGAAATGGGATATACCAGGCTAGGATTCGAGTTACAGGAACAAGGGCCAAACCAACCACCCAAGAATGGAATCGTTGATCGAAAACACTTGACAACCTCCAAGAAGCAGCTTTTATTGCCACCAGACCTTTCTCCATCAATTAGGAATCTGATGCCGTCACTAAACACATTCCTTAAATTGTTGCCATTTGTTGAGTGATTTTTTTTGGTGTCTAATCCGCATATATATCACCATTGCCCTTGATTTTCTTGACTGTATATCTCTTAAATATCAACATATACACGTGTGATTTACTTTACCAAGATTTTTCAATGCCGAGAACCTCGATCAGAGTGTAAAAAAGGCGTAAGGTTCACAATGGTGTAAGATTAAAATGGGATATACCGAGCTAGGATTCGAGTTACAGGTTCAAGGGCCAAACCAACCACCCAAGAATGGAATCGTCGAGCGAAAACACTTGACAACCTCCTAGAAGTAGCTTTTCTTGCCTCAAGACCTTTCTCCATCAATTAGGAATCTAATGCCGGCACTAAACACATTCCTTAAATTGTAGCCATTTATTGAGTGTTTTTTTTGGTGTCTAATCCGCATATATATCAACATTGCCCTTGATTTTCTTGACTGTATATCTCTTAAATGTCAACATATATACGTGTGATTTAGTTTACGAAGATTTTTCAATGCCGAGAACCTCTATCAGAGAGTAAAAAAGGCGTAAGGTTCACAATGGTGTAAAATTAAAATGGGATATACCGGGCTAGGATTCAAGTTACAGGAACAAGGGGCAAACCAACCACCCAAGAATGGAATCATCGAGCGAAAACACATGACAACCTCCTAGAATCAGTTTTTCTTGCCACCAGACTTTTCTCCATCAATTAGGAATCTGATGCCGTCACTAAACACATTCCTTAAATTGTAGCCATTTGTTGAGTGTTTTTTTTTTGGTGTCTAATCCGCATATATGTCACCATTGCCCTTGATTTTCTTGACTGTTTATCTCTTAAATGTCAACATATACACGTGTGATTTAGTTTACGAAGATTTTTCAATGCCAAGAACCTCTTTCAGAGATTAAAAAAGGCGTAAGGTTCACAATGGTGTAAAATTAAAATGGGATAACGGGCTAGGATTCGAGTTACAGGAACAAGGGGCAACCAACCCCCCAAGAATGGAATCGTCGAGCGAAAACACTTGACAACCTCCAAGAAGCAACTGTTCTTCCCACCAGACCTTTCTCCATCAATTAGGAATCTGATGCCGTCACTAAACACATTCCTTAAATTGTAGCCATTTGTTGAGTGTTTTTTTTTGGCGTCTAATCCGCATATATATCACCATTGCCCTTGATTTTATTGACTGTACATCTCTTAAATGTCAACATATACATGTGTGATTTTGTTTACGAAGATTTTTCAATGCCGAGAACCTCGATCAGAGAGTAAAAAAGGCGTAAGGTTCACAATGGTGTAAAATTAAAATGGGATATACCGGGCTAGGATTTGAGTTACAGGAACAAGGGCCAAACCAACCACACAAGAATGGAATCGTCGAGCGAAAACACTTGACAACCTCCTAGAAGCAGCTTTTCTTGCCACCAGACCTTTCTCCATCAATTAGGAATATGATGCCGTCACTAAAAACATTCCTTAAATTGTAGCCATTTGTTGAGTTTTTTTTTGGTGTCTAATCCGCATATATATCACCATTGCCCTTGATTTTCTTGATGGTATATCTCTTAAATCTCAACATATACACGTGTGATTTAGTTTACGAAGATTTTCCAATCCCGAGAACCTCGATCAGAGAGTAAAAAAGGCGTAAGGTTCACAATGGTGTGAAATTATAATGGGATATACCGGGCTAGGATTCGAGTTATAGGAACAAGGGACAAACCAACCACCCAAGAATGGAATCGTTGAGCAAAAACACTTGACAACCTCCAAGAAGCAGCTTTACTTGCCACCAGACCTTTCTTCATCAATTAGGAATCTGATGCCGTCACTAAACACATTCCTTAAATTGTAGCCATTTGTTGAGTGATTTTTTTGGTGTTTAATCCGCATATATATCACCATTGCCCTTGATTTTCTTGACTGTATATCTCTTAAATATCAACATATACACGTGTGATTTAGTTTACGAAGATTTTTCAATGCCGAGAACCTCAATCAGAGAGAAAAAAAGGCGTAAGGTTCACAATGGTGTAAAATTAAATTGGCATATACCGGGCTAGTCTTCAAGTTACAGGAACAAGGGCCAACCAACCACCCAAGAATGGGATCGTCGAGCGAAAACACTTGACAACCTCCTAGAATCAGCTTTTCTTGCCACCAGACCTTTCTCCATCAATTAGGAATCTGATGCCGTCACTAAACACATTCCTTAAATTGTAGCCATTTGTTGAGTGTTTTTTTTGTGTCTAATACGCATATATATATCAACATTGCCCTTGATTTTCTGGACTGTATATCTCTTAAATATCAACATATACACGTGTGATTTAGTTTACGAAGATTTTTCAATGCCGAGAACCTCTCTCAGAGAGTAAAAAAGGTGTAAGGTTCACAATGGTGTAAAATTAAAATGGTATATACCGGGCTAGGATTCGAGTTACAGGAACAAGGGCCAAACCAACCACCCAAGAATGGAATCGTTGAGCAAAAACACTTGACAACCTCTAAGAAGCAGCTTTTCTTGCCACCAGACCTTTCTCCATCAATTAGGAATCTGATGCCGTCACTAAACACATTCCTTAAATTGTAGCCATTTGTTGAGTGTTTTTTTTGTGTCTAATACGCATATATATATCAACATTCCCCTTGATTTTCTGGACTGTATATTTCTTAAATATCAACATATACACGTGTGATTTAGTTTACGAAGATTTTTCAATGCCGAGAACCTCTATCAGAGAGTAAAAAAGGCGTAAGGTTCACAATGGTGTAAAATTAAAATGGGATATACCGGGCTAGGATTCGAGTTAAAGGAACAAGGGCCAAACCTACCACCCAAGAATGGATTCGTCGAGCGAAAACACTTGACAACCTCCTAGAAGCAGCTTTTCTTGCCACCAGACCTTTCTCCATCAATTAGGAATCTGATGCCGTCACTAAACACATTCCTTAAATTGTAGCCATTTGTTGAGGTTTTTTTTTGTTGTCTAATCCGCATATATATAACCATTGCCCTTGATTTTCTTCACTGTATATCTCTTAAATGTCAACATATACACGTGTGATTTAGTTTACGAAGATTTTTCAATGCCGAGAACCTCGATCAGAGAGTAAAAAAGGCGTAAGGTTAACAATGGTGTAAAATTAAAATGGGATATACCGGGCTAGGATTCGAGTTACAGGAATAAGGGACAAACCAACCACCCAAGAATGGAATCGTCGAGCGAAAACACTTGACAACCTCCTAGAAGCACCTTTTTTTACCACCAGACCTTTCTCCATCAATTAGGAATCTGATGCCGTCACTAAACACATTCCTTAAATTGTAGCCATTTGTTGAGTGTTTTTTTTTTGTGTCTAATCCGCATATATGTCACCATTTCCCTTGATTTTCTTGACTGTATATCTCTTAAATGTCAACATATACACGTGTGATTTAGTTTACGAAGATTTTTCAATGCCGAGAACCTCTATCAGAGAGTAAAAAAGGCGTAAGGTTCACAATGGTGTAAAATTAAAATGGGATATACCGGGCTAGGATTCGCGTTAAAGGAACAAGGGCCAAACCTACCACTCAAGAATGGAATCAATGGGCAAAAACACTTGACAACCTCTAAGAAGCAGCTTTTCTTGACACCAGACCTTTCTCCATCAATTAGGAATCTGATGCCGTCACTAAACACATTCCTTAAATTGTAGCCATTTGTTGAGTAATTTTTTTGGTGTCAAATCCGCATATATATCACCATTGCCCTTGATTTTATTGACTGTTTATCTCTTAAATATCAACATATACACGTGTGATTTAGTTTACGAACATTTTTCAATGCCGAGAACTTCGATCAGAGAGTAAAAAAGGTGTAAGGTTCACAATGATGTAAGATTAAAATGGGATATACCGAGCTAGGATTCGAGTTACAGGAACAAGGGAAAAACCAACCACCCAAGAATGGAATCGTCGAGCGAAAACACTTGACAACCTCCTAGAAGCAGCTTTTCTTACCACCAGATCATTCTCCATCAATTAGGAATCTGATGCCGTCACTAAACACATTCCTTAAATTGTAGCCATTTGTAGAGTGTTTTTTGTGTCTAATCCGCATATATATCACCATTGCCCTTGATTTTCTTGACTGTATATCTCTTAAATATCAACATATACACGTGTGATTTAGTTTACGAAGATTTTTCAATGCCGAGAACCTCTATCAGAGAGTAAAAAAGGCGTAAGGTTCACAATGGTGTAAAATTAAAATGGGATATACCGGGCTAGGATTCGAGTTACAGGAACAAGGGCCAAACCAACCACCCAAGAATGGAATTGTCGAGCGAAAACACTTGACAACCTCCTAGAAGCAGCTTTTCTTACCACCAGACCTTTCTCCATCAATTAGGAATCTGATGTCGCCACTAAACACATTCCTTAAATTGTAGCCATTTGTTAAGTGTTTTTTTTGTGTCTAATCCGCATATATATCACCATTGCCCTTGATTTTCTTGAATGTATGTCTCTTAAATGTCAACATATACACGTGTGATTTAGTTTACGAAGATTTTTCAATGCCGAGAACCTCGATCGGAGAGTAAAAAAGGCGTAAGGTTTACAATGGTCTAAAATTAAAATGGGATATACCGGGCTAGGATTTGAGTTACAGGAACAAGGGCCAAACCAACCACCCAAAAATGGAATCGTCGAGCGAAAACACTTGACAACCTCCTAGAAGCAGCTTTTCTTGCCACCAGACCTTTCTTCATCAATTCGGAATCTGATGTCGTCACTAAACACATTCCTTAAATTGTAGCCATTTGTTGAGTGTTTTTTTTTGTGTCTAATCCGCATATATATCACCATTGCCCTTGATTTTCTTGACTGTATATCTCTTAAATGTCAACATATACACGTGTGATTTAGTTTACGAAGATTTTTCAATAACGAGAACCTCGATCACAGAGTAAAAAAGGCGTAAGGTTCACAATGGTGTAAAATTAAAATGGGATATACCGGGCTAGGATTCGAGTTACAGGAACAAGGGCCAAACCAACCACCCAAGAATGGAATTGTCGAGCGAAAACACTTGACAACCTCCTAGAAGCAGCTTTTCTTACCACCAGACCTTTCTCCATCAATTAGGAATCTGATGTCGCCACTAAACACATTCCTTAAATTGTAGCCATTTGTTGAGTGTTTTTTTTGTGTCTAATCCGCATAAATATCACAATTGCCCTTGATTTTCTTGACTGTGTATCTCTTAAATATCAACATATACACGTGTGATTTAGTTTACGAAGATTTTTCAACGCCGAGAACCCAGATCAGAGAGTAAAAAAGGCGTAAGGTTCACAATGGTGTAAAATTAAAATGGGATATACCGGGCTAGAATTCGAGTTACAGGAACAAGGGCCAAACCAACCATCCAAGAATGGAATCCTCGAGCGAAAACACTTGACAACCTCCTAGAAGCAGCTTTTCTTGCCACCAGACCTTTCTCCATCAATTAGGAATCTGATGCCGTCACTAAACACATTCCTTAAATTGTAGCCGTTTGTTGAGTGTTTTTTTGTGTCTAATATGCATATATATCAACATTGCCCTTGATTTTCTTGACTGTATATCTCTTAAATGTCAACATATGCACGTGTGATTTAGTTTACGCATATTTTTCAATGCCGAGAAACTCGATCAGAGAGTAAAAAGGCGTAAGGTTCACAATGGTGTAAAATTAAAATGGGATATACCGGGCTAGGATCCGAGTTACAGGAACAAGGGCCAAACCAAACCACCCAAGAATGGAATCGTCAAGCGAAAACACACTTGACAACCTCCTAAAAGCAGCTTTTCTTGCCACCAGACCTTTCCCCATCAATTAGGAATCAGATGCCGTCACTAAACACATTCTTTAAATTGTACTCATTTGTTGAGTGTTTTTTTGGTGTCTAATCCGCATATATATCACCATTGCCCTTGATTTTCTTGACTGTATATCTCTTAAATGTCAACATATACACGTGTGATTTAGTTTACGAATATTTTTCAATGCCGAGAACCTCGATCAGAGAGTAAAAAAGGCGTAAGGTTCACAATGGTGTAAAATTAAAATGGGATATACCGGGCTAGTTACAGGAACAAGGGCCAAACCAACCACCCAAGAATGGGATCGTCGAGCGAAAACACTTGACAACCTCCTAGAATCAGCTTTTCTTGCCACCAGACCTTTCTCCATCAATTAGGAATCTGATGCCGTCACTAAACACATTCCTTAAATTGTAGCCATTTGTTGAGTGTTTTTTTTGTGTCTAATACGCATATATATATCAACATTGCCCTTGATTTTCTGGACTGTATATCTCTTAAATATCAACATATACACGTGTGATTTAGTTTACGAAGATTTTTCAATGCCGAGAACCTCTCTCAGAGAGTAAAAAAGGTGTAAGGTTCACAATGGTGTAAAATTAAAATGGTATATACTGGGCTAGGATTCGAGTTACAGGAACAAGGGCCAAACCAACCACCCAAGAATGGAATCGTTGAGCAAAAACACTTGACAACCTCTAAGAAGCAGCTTTTCTTGCCACCAGACCTTTCTCCATCAATTAGGAATCTGATGCCGTCACTAAACACATTCCTTAAATTGTAGCCATTTGTTGAGTGTTTTTTTTGTGTCTAATACGCATATATATATCAACATTGCCCTTAATTTTCAGGACTGTATATCTCTTAAATATCAACATATACACGTGTGATTTAGTTTACGAAGATTTTTCAATGCCGAGAACCTCTATCAGAGAGTAAAAAAGGCGTAAGGTTCACAATGGTGTAAAATTAAAATGGGATATACCGGGCTAGGATTCGAGTTAAAGGAACAAGGGCCAAACCTACCACCCAAGAATGGATTCGTCGAGCGAAAACACTTGACAACCTCCTAGAAGCAGCTTTTCTTGCCACCAGACATTTCTCCATCAATTAGGAATCTGATGCCGTCACTAAACACATTCCTTAAATTGTAGCCATTTGTTGAGGTTTTTTTTTGTTGTCTAATCCGCATATATATAACCATTGCCCTTGATTTTCTTCACTGTATATCTCTTAAATGTCAACATATACACGTGTGATTTAGTTTACGAAGATTTTTCAATGCCGAGAACCTCGATCAGAGAGTAAAAAAGGCGTAAGGTTCACAATGGTGTAAAATTAAAATGGGATATACCGGGCTAGGATTCGAGTTACAGGAATAAGGGACAAACCAACCACCCAAGAATGGAATCGTCGAGCGAAAACACTTGACAACCTCCTAGAAGCACCTTTTTTTACCACCAGACCTTTCTCCATCAATTAGGAATCTGATGCCGTCACTAAACACATTCCTTAAATTGTAGCCATTTGTTGAGTGTTTTTTTTTTGTGTCTAATCCGCATATATGTCACCATTTCCCTTGATTTTCTTGACTGTATATCTCTTAAATGTCAACATATACACGTGTGATTTAGTTTACGAAGATTTTTCAATGCCGAGAACCTCTATCAGAGAGTAAAAAAGGCGTAAGGTTCACAATGGTGTAAAATTAAAATGGGATATACCGGGCTAGGATTCGCGTTAAAGGAACAAGGGCCAAACCTACCACTCAAGAATGGAATCAATGGGCAAAAACACTTGACAACCTCTAAGAAGCAGCTTTTCTTGACACCAGACCTTTCTCCATCAATTAGGAATCTGATGCCGTCACTAAACACATTCCTTAAATTGTAGCCATTTGTTGAGTAATTTTTTTGGTGTCAAATCCGCATATATATCACCATTGCCCTTGATTTTATTGACTGTATATCTCTTAAATATCAACATATACACGTGTGATTTAGTTTACGAACATTTTTCAATGCCGAGAACTTCGATCAGAGAGTAAAAAAGGTGTAAGGTTCACAATGATGTAAGATTAAAATGGGATATACCGAGCTAGGATTCGAGTTACAGGAACAAGGGAAAAACCAACCACCCAAGAATGGAATCGTCGAGCGAAAACACTTGACAACCTCCTAGAAGCAGCTTTTCTTACCACCAGATCATTCTCCATCAATTAGGAATCTGATGCCGTCACTAAACACATTCCTTAAATTGTAGCCATTTGTAGAGTGTTTTTTGTGTCTAATCCGCATATATATCACCATTGCCCTTGATTTTCTTGACTGTATATCTCTTAAATATCAACATATACACGTGTGATTTAGTTTACGAAGATTTTTCAATGCCGAGAACCTCTATCAGAGAGTAAAAAAGGCGTAAGGTTCACAATGGTGTAAAATTAAAATGGGATATACCGGGCTAGGATTCGAGTTAAAGGAACAAGGGCCAAACCTACCACTCAAGAATGGAATAGTCGAGCGAAAACACTTGACAACCTCCTAGAAGCAGCCTTTCTTGCCACCAGACCTTTCTTCATCAATTAGGAATCTGATGCCGTTACTAAACACATTCCTTAAATTGTAGCCATTTGTTGAGTGTTTTTTTTTTTTGTCTAATCCGCATATATACCACCATTTCCCTTGATTTTCTTGACTGTATATCTCTTAAATATCAACATATAAGCGTGTGATTTAGTTTACGAAGATTTTTCAATGTCGAGAACCTCGATCAGAGAGTAAAAAAGGCGTAAGGTTCACAATGGTGTAAAATTAAAATGGGATATACCGGGCTAGAATTTGAGTTACAGGAACAAGGGCCAAACCAACCACCCAAGAATGCAATCGTCGAGCGAAAACACTTGATAACCTCCTAGAAGCAGCTTTTCTTGCCACCAAACCGTTCTCTATCAATTAGGAATCTGATGCCGTCACTAAACACATTCCTTAAATTGTAGCCATTTGTTGAGTGTTTTTTTTGTGTCTAATCCGCATATATATCACCATTGCCCTTGATTTTCTTGACTGTATGTCTCTTAAATGTCAACATATACACGTGTGATTTAGTTTACGAAGATTTTTCAATGCCGAGAACCTCGATCGGAGAGTAAAAAAGGCGTAAGGTTTACAATGGTGTAAAATTAAAATGGGATATACCGGGCTAGGATTTGAGTTACAGGAACAAGGGCCAAACCAACCACCCAAGAATGGAATCGTCGAGCGAAAACACTTGACAACCTCCTAGAAGCAGCTTTTCTTGCCACCAGACCTTTCTTCATCAATTCGGAATCTGATGTCGTCTCTAAACACATTCCTTAAATTGTAGCCATTTGTTGAGTGTTTTTTTTTTGTGTCTAATCCGCATATATATCACCATTGCCCTTGATTTTCTTGACTGTATATCTCTTAAATGTCAACATATACACCTGTGATTTAGTTTACGAAGATTTTTCAATGCCGAGAACCTCGATCAGAGAGTAAAAAAGGCGTAAGGTTCACAATGGTGTAAAATTAAAATGGGATATACCGGGCTAGGATTCGAGTTACAGGAACAAGGGCCAAACCAACCACCCAAGAATGGAATTGTCGACCGAAAACACTTGACAACCTCCTAGAAGCAGCTTTTCTTACCACCAGACCTTTCTCCATCAATTAGGAATCTGATGTCGCCACTAAACACATTCCTTAAATTGTAGCCATTTGTTGAGTGTTTTTTTTGTGTCTAATCCGCATATATATCACCATTGCCCTTGATTTTCTTGACTGTATGTCTCTTAAATGTCAACATATACACGTGTGATTTAGTTTACGAAGATTTTTCAATGCCGAGAACCTCGATCGGAGAGTAAAAAAGGCGTAAGGTTTACAATGGTCTAAAATTAAAATGGGATATACCGGGCTATGATTTGAGTTACAGGAACAAGGGCCAAACCAACCACCCAAGAATGGAATCGTCGAGCGAAAACACTTGACAACCTCCTAGAAGCAGCTTTTCTTGCCACCAGACCTTTCTTCATCAATTCGGAATCTGATGTCGTCACTAAACACATTCCTTAAATTGTAGCCATTTGTTGAGTGTTTTTTTTTGTGTCTAATCCGCATATATATCACCATTGCCCTTGATTTTCTTGACTGTATATCTCTTAAATGTCAACATATACACGTGTGATTTAGTTTACGAAGATTTTTCAATAACGAGAACCTCGATCACAGAGTAAAAAAGGCGTAAGGTTCACAATGGTGTAAAATTAAAATGGGATATACCGGGCTAGGATTCGAGTTACAGGAACAAGGGCCAAACCAACCACCCAAGAATGGAATTGTCGAGCGAAAACACTTGACAACCTCCTAGAAGCAGCTTTTCTTACCACCAGACCTTTCTCCATCAATTAGGAATCTGATGTCGCCACTAAACACATTCCTTAAATTGTAGCCATTTGTTGAGCGTTTTTTTTTGTGTCTAATCCGCATAAATATCACAATTGCCCTTGATTTTCTTGAGTGTGTATCTCTTAAATATCAACATATACACGTGTGATTTAGTTTACGAAGATTTTTCAACGCCGAGAACCCAGATCAGAGAGTAAAAAAGGCGTAAGGTTCACAATGGTGTAAAATTAAAATGGGATATACCGGGCTAGAATTCGAGTTACAGGAACAAGGGCCAAACCAACCATCCAAGAATGGAATCGTCGAGCGAAAACACTTGACAACCTCCTAGAAGCAGCTTTTCTTGCCACCAGACCTTTCTCCATCAATTAGGAATCTGATGCCGTCACTAAACACATTCCTTAAATTGTAGCCGTTTGTTGAGTGTTTTTTTGGTGTCTAATCCGCATATATATCACCATTGCCCTTGATTTTCTTGACTGTATATCTCTTAAATGTCAACATATACACGTGTGATTTAGTTTACGAAGATTTTTCAATGCCGAGAACCTCGATCACAGAGTAAAAAAGGCGTAAGGTTCACAATGGTGTAAAATTAAAATGGGATATGCCGGGCTAGGATTCGAGTTACAGGAACAAGGGCCAAACCAAACCACCCAAGCATGGAATCGTCAAGCGAAAACACATGACAACCTCCTAGAAGCAGCTTTTCTTGCCACCAGACCTTTCTTCATCAATTAGGAATCTGATGCCGTCACTAAACACATTCCTTAAATTGTAGCCATTTGTTGAGTGTTTTTCTTTGTGTCTAATCCGCATATATATCACCATTGCCCTTGATTTTCTTGACTGTATATCTCTTAAATGTCAACATATACACGTGTGATTTAGTTTACGAAGATTTTTCAATGCCGAGAACCTCGATCACAGAGTAAAAAAGGCGTAAGGTTCACAATGGTGTAAAATTAAAATGGGATATACCGGGCTAGGATTCGAGTTACAGGAACAAGGGCCAAACCAAACCACCCAAGAATGGAATCGTCAAGCGAAAACACACTTGACAACCTCCTAAAAGCAGCTTTTCTTGCCACCAGACCTTTCCCCATCAATTAGGAATCAGATGCCGTCACTAAACACATTCTTTAAATTGTACTAATTTGTTGAGTGTTTTTTTGGTGTCTAATCCGCATATATATCACCATTGCCCTTGATTTTCTTGACTGTATATCTCTTAAATGTCAACATATACACGTGTGATTTAGTTTACGAAGATTTTTCAATGCCGAGAACCTCGATCACAGAGTAAAAAAGGCGTAAGGTTCACAATGGTGTAAAATTAAAATGGGATATGCCGGGCTAGGATTCGAGTTACAGGAACAAGGGCCAAACCAAACCACCCAAGAATGGAATCGTCAAGCGAAAACACACTTGACAACCTCCTAAAAGCAGCTTTTCTTGCCACCAGACCTTTCCCCATCAATTAGGAATCAGATGCCGTCACTAAACACATTCTTTAAATTGTACTCATTTGTTGAGTGTTTTTTTGGTGTCTAATCCGCATATATATCACCATTGCCCTTGATTTTCTTGACTGTATATCTCTTAAATGTCAACATATACACGTGTGATTTAGTTTACGAAGATTTTTCAATGCCGAGAACCTCGATCAGAGAGTAAAAAAGGCGTAAGGTTCACAATGGTGTAAAATTAAAATGGGATATACCGGGCTAGTTACAAGAACAAGGGCCAAACCAACCACCCAAGAATGGAATCGTCGAGCAAAAACACTTGACAACCTCCTAAAAGCAGCTTTTCTTGCCACCAGACCTTTCCCCATCAATTAGGAATCAGATGCCGTCACTAAACACATTCTTTAAATTGTACTAATTTGTTGAGTGTTTTTTTGGTGTCTAATCCGCATATATATCACCATTGCCCTTGATTTTCTTGACTGTATATCTCTTAAATGTCAACATATACACGTGTGATTTAGTTTACGAAGATTTTTCAATGCCGAGAACCTCGATCACAGAGTAAAAAAGGCGTAAGGTTCACAATGGTGTAAAATTAAAATGGGATATGCCGGGCTAGGATTCGAGTTACAGGAACAAGGGCCAAACCAAACCACCCAAGAATGGAATCGTCAAGCGAAAACACACTTGACAACCTCCTAAAAGCAGCTTTTCTTGCCACCAGACCTTTCCCCATCAATTAGGAATCAGATGCCGTCACTAAACACATTCTTTAAATTGTACTCATTTGTTGAGTGTTTTTTTGGTGTCTAATCCGCATATATATCACCATTGCCCTTGATTTTCTTGACTGTATATCTCTTAAATGTCAACATATACACGTGTGATTTAGTTTACGAATATTTTTCAATGCCGAGAACCTCGATCAGAGAGTAAAAAAGGCGTGAGGTTCACAATGGTGTAAAATTAAAATGGGATATAGCGGGCTAGGATTTGAGTTACAGGAACAAGGGCCAAACCAACCACCCAAGAATGGAATCGTCAAGCGAAAACACACTTGACAACCTCCTAAAAGCAGCTTTTCTTGCCACCAGACCTTTCCCCATCAATTAGGAATCAGATGCCGTCACTAAACACATTCTTTAAATTGTACTCATTTGTTGAGTGTTTTTTTGGTGTCTAATCCGCATATATATCACCATTGCCCTTGATTTTCTTGACTATATATCTCTTAAATGTCAACATATACACGTGTGATTTAGTTTACGAAGATTTTTCAATGCCGAGAACCTCGATCAGAGAGTAAAATAGGCGTGAGGTTCACAATGGTGTAAAATTAAAATGGGATATAGCGGGCTAGGATTTGAGTTACAGGAACAAGGGCCAAACCAACCACCCAAGAATGGAATCGTCAAGCGAAAACACATGACAACCTCCTAGAAGCAGCTTTTCTTGCCACCAGACCTTTCTTCATCAATTAGGAATCCGATGCCGTCACTAAACGCATTCCTTAAATTGTAGCCATTTGTTAAGTGTTTTTCTTTGTGTCTAATCCGCATATATATCACCATTGCCCTTGATTTTCTTGACTGTATATCTCTTAAATGTCAACATATACACGTGTGATTTAGTTTACGAAGATTTTTCAATGCCGAGAACCTCGATCACAGAGTAAAAAAGGCGTAAGGTTCACAATGGTGTAAAATTAAAATGGGATATACCGGGCTAGGATTCGAGTTACAGAAACAAGGGCCAAACCAACCACCCAAGAATAGAATCGTCGAGCGAAAACACTTGATAACCTCCTAGAAGCAGCTTTTCTTACCACCAGACCTTTCTCCATCAATTAGGAATCTGATGTCGTCACTAAACACATTCCTTAAATTGTAGCCATTTGTTGAGTGTTTTCTTTTGTGTCTAATCCGCATATATATCACCATTGCCCTTGATTTTCTTGACTGTATAACTCTTAAATATCAACATATACACGTGTGATTTAGTTTAGGAAGATTTTTCAACGCCGAGAACCTAGATCAGAGAGTAAAAAAGGCGTAAGGTTCACAATGGTGTAAAATTAAAATGGGATATACCGGCCTAGAATTCGAACAGGAACAAGGGCCAAACCAACCACCCAAGAAGGGAATCGTCGAGCGAAAAAACTTGACAACCTCCTAGAAGCAGCTTTTCTTACCACCAGACCTTTCTCCATTAATTAGAAATCTGATGCCGTCACTAAACACATTCCTTAAATTGTAGCCGTTTGTTGAGTGTTTTTTTTTGGGTCTATTATGTATATATATCAACATTGCCCTTGATTTTCTTGACTGTATATCTCTTAAATGTCAACATATACACGTGTGATTTAGTTTACGCATATTTTTCAATGCCGAGAACCTCGATCAGAGAGTAAAAAAGGCGTAAGGTTCATAATGGTGTAAAATTAAAATGGGATATACCGGGCTAGGATTCGAGTTACAGGACAAGGGCCAAACCAACCACCCTAGAATGGAATCGTTGAGAGAAAACACTTGACAAACTCCTAGAAGCAGCTTTTTCTTGCCACCAGACCTTTCTCCATCAATTAGGAATCTGATGTCGGTCACTAAACACATTCCTTAAATTGTAGCCATTTGTTGAGTGTTTTTTTTGTGTCTAATACGCATATATATCAACATTGCCCTTGATTTTCTTGACTCTATATATCTCTTAAATGTCAACATATACACGTGTGATTTAGTTTATGAAGATTTTTCAATGCCGAGAACCTCGATCAGAGAGTAAAAAAGGCGTAAGGTTCACAATGGTGTAAAATTAAAATGGGATATACCGGGCTAGGATTCGAGTTACAGGACAAGGGCCAAACCAACCACCCTAGAATGGAATCGTTGAGAGAAAACACTTGACAAACTCCTAGAAGCAGCTTTTTCTTGCCACCAGACCTTTCTCCATCAATTAGGAATCTGATGCCGGTCACTAAACACATTCTTAAATTGTAGCTATTTGTTGAGTGTTTTTTTTTTGTGTCTAATACGCATATATATCAACATTGCCCTTGATTTTCTTGACTGTATATCTCTTAAATGTCAACATATACACGTGTGATTTAGTTTACACATATTTTGCAATGCCGAGAACCTCGATCAGAGAGTAAAAAAAGTGTAAGGTTCACAATGGTGTAAAATTAAAATGGGATATACCTGGCTAGGATTCGACTTACAGGAACAAGGGCCAAACCAACTACCCAAGAATGGAATCGCATAGCGAAAACACTTAACAACCTTCTAGAAGCAGCTTTTCTTGCCACCAGACATTTCTCCATCAATTAGGAATCTGATGCCGTCACTAAACACATTCTTTAAATTGTAGCCATTTATTGAGTGTTTTTTTTGGTGTCTAATCCGCATATATATCACCATTGCCCTTGATTTTCTTGACTGTATATCTCCTAAATGTCAACATATACACGTGTGATTTAGTTTACGAAGATTTTTCAATGCCGAGAACCTCGATCAGAGAGTAAAAAAGGCGTAAGGTTCACAATGGTGTAAAATTAAAATGGGATATACCGGGATAGGATTCGAGTTACAGAAACAAGGGCCAAACCAACCACCAAAGAATGGAATCGTCGAGCGAAAACACTTGACAACCTGCTATAAGTAGCTTTTCTTGCCACCAGACCCGTCTCCATCAATTAGGAATCTGATGCCGTCACTAAACACATTCCTTAAATTGTAGGCATTTGTTGAGTGTTTTTTTTGTGTCAAATCCGCATATATATCACCATTGCCCTTGATTTTCTTGACAGTATATCTCTTAAATGTCAACATATACACGTGTGATTTAGTTTAAGAAGATTTTTCAATGCCGAGAACCTCGATCAGAGAATAAAAAAGGCGTAAGGTTCACAATGGTGTAAAATTAAAATAGGATATACAGGGCTAGGATTTGAGTTACAGGAACAAGGGCCAAACCAACCACCCAAGAATGGAATCGTCGAGCGAAAACACTTGACAACCTCCTAGAAGCAGCTTTTCTTGCCACCAGACCTTTCTTCATCAATTAGGAATCTGATGCCGTCACTAAACACATTCCTTAAATTGTAGCCATTTGTTGAGTGTTTTTTTTGTGTCTAATCCGCATATATAACACCATTGCCCTTAATTTTATTGACTGTATATCTCTTAAATGTCAACATATACACGTATGATTTAGTTTACGAAGATTTTTCAATGCCGAGAACCTCGATCAGAGAGTAAAAAAGGCGTAAGGTTCACAATGGTGTAAAATTAAAATGGTATATACTGGGCTAGGATTCGAGTTACAGGAACAAGGGCCAAACCAACCACCCAAGAATGGAATAGTCGAGCGAAAACACTTGACAATCTCCTAGAAGTAGCTTATCTTGCCACAAGACCTTTCTCCATCAATTAGGAATCTGATGCCGTCACTAAACACATTCCTTAAATTGTAGCCGTTTGTTGAGTGTTTTTTTGTGTCTAATATGCATATATATCAACATTGCCCTTGATTTTCTTGACTGTATATCTCTTAAATGTCAACATATACATGTGTGATTTAGTTTACGCATATTTATCAATGCCGAGAACCTCGATCAGAGAGTAAAAAAAGCGTAAGGTTCACAATGGTGTAAAATTAAAATGGGATATACCGGGCTAGGATTCGAGTTACAGGAACAAGGGCCAAACCAACCACCCAAGAATGGAATTGTCGAGCGAAAACACTTGACAACCTCCTAGAAGTAGCTTATCTTGCCACAAGACCTTTCTCCATCAATTTGGAATCTGATGCCGTCACTAAACACATTCCTTAAATTGTAGCCGTTTGTTGAGTGTTTTTGTGTGTCTAATATGCATATATATCAACATTGCCCTTGATTTTCTTGACTGTATATCTCCTAATTGTCAACATATACACGTGTGATTTAGTTTACGAAGATTTTTCAATGCCGAGAACCTCGATCAGAGAGTAAAAAAGGCGTAAGGTTCACAATGGTGTAAAATTAAAATGGGATATACCGGGCTAGGATTCGAGTTACAGAAACAAGGGCCAAACCAACCACCCAAGAATGGAATCGTCGAGCGAAAACACTTGACAACCTCCTAGAAGTAGGTTTTCTTGCCACCAGACCTGTCTCCATCAATTAGGAATCTGATGCCGTCACTAAACACATTCCTTAAATTGTAGGCATTTGTTGAGTGTTTTTTTTTTGTGTCTAATCCACATATATATCACCATTGCCCTTTGATTTTCTTGACTGTATATCTCTTAAATGTCAACATATACACGTGTGATTTAGTTTACGAAGATTTTTCAATGCCGAGAACCTCGATCAGAGAGTAAAAAAGGCCTAAGGTTCACAATGGTCTAAAATTAAAATGGGATATACCGGGCTAGGATTTGAGTTACAGGAACAAGGGCCAAACCAACTACCCAAGAATGGAATCGTCGAGCGAAAACACTTGACAACCTCCTAGAAGCAGCTTTTCTTGCCACCAGACCTTTCTTCATCAATTAGGAATCTGATGCAGTCACTAAACACATTCCTTAAATTGTAGCCATTTGTTGAGTGTTTTTTTTTGTGTCTAATCCGCATATATAACACCATTGCCCTTAATTTTCTTGACTGTATATCTCTTAAATGTCAACATATACACGTGCGATTTAGTTTACGAAGATTTTTCAATGCCGAGAACCTCGATCAGAGAGTAAAAAGGCGTAAGGTTCACAATGGTGTAAAATTAAAATGGGATATACCGGGCTAGGATTCGAGTTACAGGAACAAGGGCCAAACCAACCACTCAAGAATGGAATAGTCGAGCGAAAACACGTGACAACCTCCTAGAAGTAGCATATCTTGCCACCAGACCTTTCTCCATCAATTAGGAATCTGATGCCGTCACTAAACACATTCCTTAAATTTTAGCCATTTGTTGAGTGTTTTTTTGTGTCTAATATGCATATATATCAACATTGCCCTTGATTTTCTTGACTGTATATCTCTTAAACGTCAACATATACATGTGTGATTTAGTTTACGCATATTTATCAATGCCGAGAACCTCGATCAGAGAGTAAAAAAACCGTAAGGTTCACAATGGTGTAAAATTAAAATGGGATATACCGGGCTAGGATTCGAGTTACAGGAACAAGGGCCAAACCAACCACCCAAGAATGGAATCGCCGAGCGAAAACACTTGACAACCTCCTAGAAACAGCTTTTCTTGCTACCAGACCTTTCTCCATCAATTAGGAATCTGATGCCATCACTAAACACATTCTTTAAATTGTAGCCATTTATTGAGTGTTTTTTTTGGTGTCTAATCCGCATATATATCACCATTGCCCTTGATTTTCTTGACTGTATATCTCCTAAATGTCAACATATACACGTGTGATTTAGTTTACGAAGATTTTTCAATGACGAGAACCTCGATCATAGAGTAAAAAAGGCGTAAGGTTCACAATGGTGTAAAATTAAAATGGGATATACCGGGCTAGGATTGGAGTTACAGGAACAAGGGCCAAACCAACCACCCAAGAATGGAATCGTCGAGCGAAAACACTTGACAACCTCCTAGAAGCAGCTTTTCTTGCTACCAGACCTTTCTCCATCAATTAGGAATCTGATGCCGTCACTAAACACATTCCTTAAATTGTAGCCGTTTGTTGAGTGTTTTTTTTGTGTCTAATCCGCATATATATCACCATTGCCCTTGATTTTCTTGACTGTATATCTCTTAAATGTCAACATATACACGTGTGATTTAGTTTACGAAGATTTTTCAATGCCGAGAACCTCGATCAGAGAGTAAAAAAGGAGTAAGGTTCACAATGGCGTAAAATTAAAATGGGATATACCGGGCTAGGATTCGAGTTACAGGAACAAGGGCCAAACCAACCACCCAAGAATGGAATCGTCGAGCGAAAACACTTGACAACCTCCTAGAAGCAGCTTTTCTTACCACCAGACCTTTCTCCATCAATTAGGAATCTGATGTCGTCACTAAACACATTCCTTAAATTGTAGCATTTGTTGGGTGTCTTTTTTTTGTGTCTAATCCTCATATATAACACCATTGCCCTTGATTTTCTCGACTGTATATCTCTTAAATGTCAACATATACACGTGTGATTTAGTTTACGAAGATTTTTCAAAGCCGAGAACCTCGATCAGAGAGTAAAAAAGCCGTAAGGTTCACAATGGCGTAAAATTAAAATGGGATATACCGGGCTAGGATTCGAGTTACAGGAACAAGGGCCAAACCAACCACCCAAGAATGGAATCGTCGAGCGAAAACACTTGACAACCTCCTAGAAGCAGCTTTTCTTACCACGAGACCTTTCTCCATCAATTAGGAATCTGATGTTGTCACTAAACACATTCCTTAAATTGTAGCCATTTGTTGAGTGTTTTTTTTTTGTGTCTAATCCGCATATATATCACCATTACCCTTGATTTTCTTGACAGTATATCTCTTAAATATCAACATATACACGTGTGATTTAGTTTACGAAGATTTTTCAATGCCGAGAACCTCGATCAGAGAGTAAAAAAGCCGTAAGGTTCACAATGGCGTAAAATTAAAATGGGATATACCGGGCTAGGATTCGAGTTACCGGAACAAGGGCCAAACCAACCGCCCAAGAATGGAATCGTCGAGCGAAAACACTTGACAACCTCCTAGAAGCACCTTTTCTTACCACCAGACCCTTCTCCATCAATTAGGAATCTGATGCCGTCACTAAACACATTCCTTAAATTGTAACCATTTGGTTTGTGTTTTTTTGATGTCTAATCCTCATATATATCATCATTGCCCTTGATTTTATTGACTGTATATCTCTTAAATGTCAACATATACACGTGTGATTTAGTTTACGAGGATTTTTCAATGTCGAGAACCTCTATCAGAGAGTAAAAAAGGCGTAAGGTTCACAACGGTGTAAAATTAAAATGGGATAGACTGGGCTAGGATTCGAGTTACAGGAACAAGGGCCAAACCAACCACCCAAGAATGGAATCGTCGAGCGAAAACACTTGACAACCTCCTAGAAGCACCTTTTCTTACCACCAGACCCTTCTCCATCAATTAGGAATCTGATGCCGTCACTAAACACATTCCTTAAATTGTAACCATTTGGTTTGTGTTTTTTTTTTATGTCTAATCCGCATATATATCATCATTTCCCTTGATTTTCTTGACTGTATATCTCTTAAATGTCAACATATACACGTGTGATTTAGTTTACGAGGATGTTTCAATGCCGAGAACCTCTATCAGAGAGTAAAAAAGGCGTAAGGTTCACAACGGTGTAAAATTAAAATGGGATACATTGGGCTAGGATTCGAGTTACAGGAACAAGGGCCAAACCAACCACCAAAGAATGGAATCGTCGAGCGAAAACACTTGACAACCTCCTATAAGCAGCTTTTCTTGCCACTAGAACTTTCTCCATCAATTAGGAATCTGATGCCGTCACTAAACACATTCCTTAAATTGTAGCCATTTGTTGAGTGTTTTTTTTTGTGTCTAATCCGGATATATATCACCATTGCTCTTGATTTTTTTGACTGTATATCTCTTAAATGTCAACATATACACGTGTGAATTAAAATGGGATATACCGGGCTAGGATTCGAGTTACAGGAACATGGGCCAAACCAACCACCCAAGAATGGAATCGTCGAGCGAAAACACTTGACAACCTCCTAGAAGCAGCTTTTCTTGCCACCAGACCTTTCTTCATCAATTAGGAATCTGATGCCGTTACTAAACACATTCCTTAAATTGTAGTCATTTGTTGAGTGTTTTTTTGTGTCTAATCCGCATATATAACACCACTGCCCTTGATTTTCTTGACTGTATATCTCTTAAATGTCAACATATACACGTGTGATTTAGTTTACGAAGATTTTTCAATGCCGAGAACCTAGATCAGAGAGTAAAAAAGGCGTAAGGTTCACAATGGCGTAAAATTAAAATGGGATATACCGGGCTAGGATTCGAGTTACAGGAACAAGGGCCAAACCAACCACCCAAGAATGGAATCGTCGAGCAAAAACACTTGACAACCTCCTAGAAGCAGCTTTTCTTACCACCAGACCTTTCTCCATCAATTAGGAATCTGATGTCGTCACTAAACACATTCCTTAAATTGTAGCCATTTGTTGAGTGTTTTTTTTTGTGTCTAATCCGCATATATATCACCATTGCCCTTGATTTTCTTGACTGTATATCTCTTAAATATCAACATATACACGTGTGATTTAGTTTACGAAGATTTTTCAATGCCGAGAACCTCTATCAGAGAGTAAAAAAGGCGTAAGGTTCACAGTGGTGTAAAATTAAAATGGGATATACCGGGCTAGAATTCGAGTTACAGGAACAAGGGCCAAACCAACCACCCAAGAATGGAATGGTCGAGCGAAAACACTTGACAACCTCCTAGAAGCACCTTTTCTTACCACCAGACCCTTCTCCATCAATTAGGAATCTGATGCCGTCACTAAACACATTCCTTAAATTGTAGCCATTTGGTTAGTGTTTTTTTTTATGTCTTATCCGCATATATATTATCATTGCCCTTGATTTTATTGACTGTATATCTCTTAAATGTCAACATATACACGTGTGATTTAGTTTACGAGGATTTTTCAATGCCAAGAACCTCTATCAGAGAGTAAAAAAGGCGTAAGGTTCACAATAGTGGAAAATTAAAATGGAATACACCGGGCTAGGATTTGAGTTACAGGAACAAGGGCCAAACCAACCACCCAAGAATGGAATCGTCGAGCGAAAACACTTGACAACCTCCTAGAAGCAGCTTTTCTTGCCACCAGACCTTTCTTCATCAATTCGGAATCTGATGTCGTCTCTAAACACATTCCTTAAATTGTAGCCATTTGTTGAGTGTTTTTTTTTTGTGTCTAATCCGCATATATATCACCATTGCCCTTGATTTTCTTGACTGTATATCTCTTAAATGTCAACATATACACGTCTGATTTAGTTTACGAAGATTTTTCAATGTCGAGAACATCGATCAGAGAGTAAAAAAAGCGTACGGTTCACAATGGTGTAAAATTAAAATGGGATATACCGGGCTAGGATTCGAGTTATAGGAACAAGGGCCAAACAACCACCCAAGAATGAAATCGTCGAGCGAAAACACTTGATAACCTCCTAGAAGCAGCTTTTATTGCCACCAGACCTTTCTCCATCAATTAAGAATCTGATGCCGTCACTAAACACATTCCTTAACTTCTAGCCATTTGTTGAGTGTTTTTTTGTGTCTAATCCGCATATATATCACCATTGCCCTTGATTTTCTTGACTGTATATCTCTTAAATGTCAACATATACACGTGTGATTTAGTTTACGAAGATTTTTCAATGCCGAGAACCTCGATCAGAGAGTAAAAAAGGTGTAAGGTTCACAATGGTGTAAGATTAAAATGGGATATACTGGGCTAGGATTCGAGTTACAGGAACAAGGACCAAACCAACCACCCTAGAATGGAATCGTTGAGCGAAAACACTTGACAAACTCCTAGAAGCAGCTTTTCTTGCCACCAGACCTTTCTCCATCAATTAGGAATCTGATGCCGTCTCTAAACACATTCCTTAAGTTGTAGCCATTTGATGAGTGTTTTTTTTTTGTGTCTATTCCGCATATATATCACCATTGTCCTTGATTTTCTTGACTGTATATCTCTTAAATGTCAACATATACACGTGTGATTTAGTTTACGAAGATTTTTCAATGCCGAAAAACTCGATTAGAGAGTAAAAAGGCGTAAGGTTCACAATGGTGTAAAATTAAAATGGGATAGACCGGGCTAGGATTCGAGTTACAGGAACAGGGGCCAAACCAACCACCCAAGAATGGAATCGTCTAGCGAAAACACTTGACAACCTCCTAGAAGCAGCTTTTCTTGCCACCAGACCTTTCTCCATCAATTAGGAATCTGATGCCGTCACTAAACACATTCCTTAAATTGTAGCCGTTTGTTGAGTGTTTTTTTTTGTGTCTAATATGCGTATATATCAACATTGCCCTTGATTTTCTTGACTGTATATCTCTTAAATGTCAACATATACATGTGTGATTTAGTTTACGCATAATTTTCAATGTCGAGAACCTCGATCAGAGAGTAAAAAAGGCGTACGGTTCACAATGGTGTAAAATTAAAATGGGATATACCGGGCTAGGATTTGAGTTACAGGAACAAGGGCCAAACCAACCACCCAAGAATGGAATCGTCGAGCGAAAACACTTGACAACCTCCTAGAAGCAGATTTTCTAGCCACCAGACCATTTTTCATCAATTAGGAATCTGATGCCGTCACTAAACACATTCCTTAAATTGTTGCCATTTGTTGAGTGTTTTTTTTTTGTGTCTAATCCGCGTATATATCACCATTGCCCTTGATTTTCTTGACCGTATATCTCTTTAATGTCAACATATACACATGTGATTTAATTTACGAAGATTTTTCAATGCGGAGAACCTCGATCAGATAGTAAAAAAGGCGTAAGGTTCACAATGGCGTAAAATTAAAATAGGATATACCAGGCTAGGATTCGAGTTACAGGAACAAGGCCAAACCAACCACCCAAGAATGGAATCGTCGAGCGAAAACACTTGACAACCTCCTAGAAGCAGCTTTTCTTACCACCAGACCTTTCTCTATCAATTAGGAATCTGATGTCGTCACTAAACACAATCCTTAAATTGTAGCCATTTGTTGAGTATTTTTTTGTGTGTCTAATCCGCATATATATCACCATTGCCCTTGATTTTCTTGACTGTATATCTCTTAAATATCAACATATACACGTGTGATTTAGTTTACGAAGATTTTTCAATGCCGAGAACCTCGATCAGAGATTAAAAAAGGCGTAAGGTTCACAATGGTGTAAAATTAAAATGGGATATACCGGGCTAGAATTCGAGTTACAGGAACAAGGGCCAAACCAACAACCCAAGAATGGAATCGTCGAGCGAAAACACTTGACAACCTCCTAGAAGCACCTTTTTTTTCCAACAGACCCTTCTCCATCAATTAGGAATCTGATGCCGTCACTAAACACATTCCTTAAATTGTAGCCATTTGTTGAGTGTTTTTTTGGTGTCTAATCCGCATATATATCACCATTTCCCTTGATTTTCTTGACTGTATATCTCTTAAATGTCAACATATACACGTGTGATTTAGTTTACGAAGATTTTTCAATGCCGAGAACCTCGATCAGAGAGTAAAAAAGGCGTAAGGTTCACAATGGTGTAAAATTAAAATGGGATATACCGGGCTAGGATTCGAGTTATAGGAACAAGGGCCAAACCAACCACCCAAGAATGGAATCGTCGAGCGAAAACACTTGACAACCTCCTAGAAGCCAACTTTTATTTCCACCAGACCTTTCTCCATCAATTAGGAATCTGATGCCGTCACTAAACACATTCCTTAAGTTGTAGCCATTTGTTGAGTGTTTTTTTTTTGTGTCTAATCCGCATATATATCACCATTGCCCTTGATTTTCTTGACTGTATATCTCTTAAATGTCAACATATACACGTGTGATTTAGTTTACAAAGATCTTTCAATGCCGAGAACCTCGATCAGAGAGTAAAAAAGGCGTAAGGTTCACAATGGTGAAAAATTAAATTGGGATATACCGGGCTAGTATTCAAGTTACAGGAACAAGGGCCAAACCAACCACCCAAGAATGGGATCGTCGAGCGAAAACACTTGACAACCTCCAAGAATCAGCTTTTCTTGCCACCAGACCTTTCTCCATCAATTAGGAATCTGATGCCGTCACTAAACACATTCCTTAAATTGTAGCCATTTGTTGAGTGTTTTTTTGGTTTCTAATCTGCATATATATCACCATTGCCCGTGATTTTTTTGACTGTATATCTCTTAAATGTCAACATATACACGTGTGATTTAGTTTACGAAGATTTTTCAATGCCGAGAACCTCGATCAGAGAGTAAAAAAGGCGTAAGGTTCACAATGGTGTAAAATTAAATTGGGATATACTGGGCTAGTATTCAAGTTACAGGAACAAGGGCCAAACCAACAACCCAAGAATGGAATCGTCAAGCGAAAACACTTGACAACCTCCTAGAAGCACCTTTTCTTTCCACCTGACCCTTCTCCATCAATTAGGAATCTGATGCCGTCACTAAACACATTCCTTAAATTGTAGCCATTGGGTTAGTGTTTTTTTTTTGTGTCTAATCCCCATATATATTATCATTGCCCTTGATTTTCTTGACTGTATATCTCTTAAATGTCAACATATACGCGTGTGATTTAGTTTACGAGGATTTTTCAATGGCGAGAACCTTTATCAGAGAGTAAAAAAGGCGTAAGGTTCACAATGGTGTAAAATTAAAATGGGATACACCGGGCTAGGATTCGAGTTACAGGAACAAGGGCCAAACCAACCACCCAAGAATGGAATCGTCGAGCGAAAACACTTGACAACCTCCTAGAAGCAGCTTTTATTGCCACCAGACCTTTCTCCATCAATTAGGAATCTGATGCCGTCACTAAACACATTCCTTAAATTGTCGCCATTTGTTGTGTGTTTTTTTTTGTGTCTAATCCGCATATATATCACCATTGCCCTTGATTTTCTTGACTGTATATCTCTTAAATGTCAACATATACACGTGTGATTTAGTTTACGAAGATTTTTCAATGCTGAGAACCTCGATCAGAGAGTAAAAAAGGCGTAAGGTTCACAATTGTGTAAAATTAAAATGGGATATACCGGGCTAGGATTCGAGTTACAGGAACAGGGGCCAAACCAACCACCCTAGAATGGAATCGTTGAGCGAAAACACTTGACAAACTCCTAGAAGCAGCTTTTCTTGCCACCAGACCTTTCTCCATCAATTAGGAATCTGATGCCGTCACTAAACACATTCCTTAAGTTGTAGCCATTTGTTGAGTGTTTTTTTTGTGTCTAATTCGCATATATATCACCATTGCCCTTGATTTTCTTGACTGTATATCTCTTAAATGTCAACATATACACGTGTGATTTAGTTTACGAAGATTTTTCAATGCCGAGAACCTCGATCTGAGAGTAAAAAAGGCGTAAGGTTCACAATGGTGTAAAATTAAATTGGGATATACCGGGCTAGTATTCAAGTTACAGGAACAAGGGCCAAACCAACCACCCAAGAAAGGGATCGTCGATCGAAAACACTTGACAACCTCCTAGAATCAGCTTTTCTTGCCACCAGACCTTTCTCCATCAATTAGGAATATGATGCCGTCACTAAACACATTCCTTAAATTGTAGCCATTTGTTGAGTGTTTGTTTTGGTGTCTAATCCGCATATATATATCCCCATTGCCCTTGATTTTCTTGACTGTATATCTCTTAAATGTCAACATATACACGTGTGATTTAGTTTACGAAGATTTTTCAATGCCGAGAACCTCGTCAGAGAGTAAAAAATGCGTAAGGTTCACAATGGTGTAAAATTAAAATGGGATGTACCGGGCTAGGATTCGAGTTACAGGAACAAGGGCCAAACCAACTACCCGAGAATGGAATCGTCGAGCGAAAACACTTGACAACCTCATAGAAGTAGGTTTTCTTGCCACCAGACCTTTTTCCATCAATTAGGAATCTAATGCCGTCACTAAACACATTCCGTAAATTGTAGCCATTTGTTGAGTGATTTTTTTTGGTGTCTAATCCGCATATATATCACCATTGCCCTTGATTTTCTTGACTGTATATCTCTTAAATGTCAACATATACACGTGTGATTTAGTTTACCAATATTCAGAGGGAAAAAAAGGCGTAAGGTTTACTATGGTATAAGATTAAAATGGGATATACCGGGCTAGGATTCGAGTTACAGGATCAAGGGCCAAACCAACCACCCAAGAATGGAATCGTCGAGCGAAAACACTTGACAACCTCTGTAACACCCTATTTTCTATTTAGCGAATTTACATGTAAAATACCACAATTTGATGTGTAACTATGACTACACATACTATAAAAATACGGGTTTATTAAAACTTTTACAAATTATAAGTTATTCTACATTACGTGATCGAATTCGTTGTTTAACATTTACAACGTGGCAAAGTGCGGAAGCATGTGTCTTTATCGTGTTCGGTTCTTCGTTGAGCTTGATCGTCTTCCGGCATCCAAAGTGTACCTACATTTCATAAACATGAAATGCTTTAGTCTTACGGGGTTTAAATCATATCTAAACGAGTCCGGGAAACAATTTATTTTCAAAAGAAAAACAAAAAAACTTGAAAATGATCTCCACCGTAACTTACGGTGGCACCGTAAGTTACGGTGGCCCCTGTGTTCATATTCTTCTACCGTACAACAGTAGGTAACTACCGTAACCATATCAGCTCCACCGTAACTTACGGTGGCACCGTAAGTTACGGTGGCCCCTGCATCCAGCTTTTCCATTTTGCCGTAATTTGACACGAAATCTTTCGTATCTTTCAAACCGCTTATCCGTTTGACCTACCGTTTCTTCCTACATGTTTGTAATTTGATTCTCCATCATATGGAGTTAAAATCCGACATCCGGCTTGATAAAATTTAAGATTTTTAAGTCTTCCGCTTAATACTCTTTTGCTAAAATTTGACCCGTTTGTGATTTTATCAAACGTACAAGTTTGTTTGACCCTTATTTCTCATAAACCTATTAAATTCAATGATGTTTAAAATATTAGGTTCCAATTATAGAATTATATACCTTCTTTAACCCATTTTCACCCATATGCTTATTTTAACCCGTTTGAGGTATTTAAGCATATTTTAAGCACCAATTGCTTTCATTCATTTCCAAATACATATGTCCACATTTCTTATCAAAGGATCTTCCACCACAACTGTATTTGTGGTGGATTCATTGTGGTGATTTATATATACCAAAATTTACCCTTCAAATCGTTATTTTACGGCAAAGACTCAAATAGAGCCGTTTGACTAATGTGTTACATCCTTCAACTTCTATACTCCTCCTAAGTAATTATCTAGTTGTAAAACTCGTTTCCAAACAACCTTTAAGGGTTGTTTGTTCAATTTAGCCTACAAGGGCGTTTTGGTCAATATTAGTCCTTTATTTACGACGAATGACTTTTAGTTACTTGTTTAACCCAAACTCCGATCTTTTAACTATGATTTTATTTGAAAGGGCACTAGGCCTTTCAAATATAATGACCATCGTCCGTAACATTTGGTTTACCTATTAAGGTAACCAAAAACTTATTTTAGACTTCGTTTAACTCTCATTAGCCTTACATTTAAATGAGAGTTATCTTATTATGCGTACCTGGCTCAGATCATTACATTGACCCATTTAAGTACCTTGCCTCAATATCTACTAAATAATAGCGATGTAAATATCCACTCGATATTTATTTCTGAAATCAAACAACTCATCAAACCATTAGTCGATATTGACAAAAAGTGATATTTTCACCTTTTGACCCGTTGGTCTAAATGACCGATGATATTGGCGAGATAAAGCTTATTGCCATCTCGTCTACACGACTCGTTCCGATTTACACCGCACGGTCGTTTTAACTATAATTCACCTCTTAACGCTTTTTGGCCTATTAAGGCTTACGAAATATGTACCTTCAAAACCAATAATTATTGTCAACAAGTGTCCAAATTTCAATTTTACCCTTATTGGTTATCTTGTTCCGTACGACTACACGCCGGAAACACCATATCTCAAATTTCCATTTGTCTTGTTCGAAATCAAAACAACAAAAGGACATTCTAAACTATATGACTAGTGTAAGCTATACTTACCTTGCATCCAACCACGCTTTTCTTTTGTACTCGATTCGTTTGACCCACTTCCTCCACAAGCCTCCACCTAGCTCGTTAAGCATCAAACTATAATCATAATTCGTAAGTTTAGTCATTATCAATCATGACTATTCCCACCTTACGTTTTTCGTATAAAAATTAGTATTCATCATATTGTAGGTCGGTTTGACTTTTTAAAAGTCAAATCGCCAATTAACACATACAATTGCACTATCAAGTTCACAAGACTCAATTAAGCACATTATCAACACTTAGTGAGCATCATCTTTTGAGACGCCAAATTAACTAACATGTCATCCAATTCCTACCTCAGTAATAATAAATCAACATGTAAATTTCAGTTATTATAAGCATATACACACTTTGACCATCAAAATCATGGTTTTAACTCTTATGTCAAGACCCACTTCTAGTAACTTATGAACTCTTAACAAAATCTCTAATTTGTTCAAGTAGTTCATTTATATGAGTTAGTATGATGTTTATAAACACCATTAGAACATCAATTTCATCAATTCAACAAACCCCACTTAGCTTATACTTGGTTATTTGGGTTAACCACTAGTTTATGGCACAATTCTACAAGTTTGCATCTAGGGTTTGTTCCTAGACTTATACCCACACTAATATCACTATAACATTGAACACTCATGCAAGAATTTCGTTCATGCAAGCTCATCAAAATTTCGAGATATTACTAAACATCAAAATTTTACATACCTTGTGATCCCCTAAGCTTGGTGATCACGATTTTATTAAAAGCCCCAATTTCTTGGCTTGATTTCTCCTTGATTTAGTTGGATTCTTTGTGTTTAGGGTTCTTGAGGGAAGCCCTCTTTCTTCTCCTGCATATATCGACCAAACACACACACAAAGTGTGTGTTTTGGTTTTTATTTCATTTAACTTAAAACATTTTCATGTTTGCCTCTTTTTAGTCCCTCAAGTTCCAAAGTTTATAAAATGGTTAACTATTTCAAGTTTCCTTTATTTCTTTATTGTTTTCAAATAAATAACTAACTAGGTTAATTATTCCTTGTTAACTTTGTGGGTTCAGGAAGTTATAACCCGTTTTATCTTAAGTCCCTTTAGCTCGTGCCTTTTATATACTTTGTTTCCTCAAAAGCTCTTATACCGTTTTTATCTAATATTAGGTTCATTTAATTAAAATTCTAATATTCACCGGTTTGCTTTTACCTCTAACGTTACTTTACCCGTCAGCTAGTATTAACGTGGGTTAATTACCAAACCCGTTTTCAGGGTGTTACAAGTCTACCCCCCTTAAAGAGGTTTCGTCCTCGAAACCTTTTCTTACATAATTCATTGAGTTTAACTCAATGCATCTGTTCCGAGAATCTTTAAAACATTACTTATACTTTAACCAATTATTAGTATTACTAGAGAAGTATGGTAATATCTTTTTGGTTAATAATCATCTACGTATTATATACGGCATAATGTAACTTGAAATAACGTAATCTCGTTATTTCCACTAGTTTAATTAACTTAGCGATATCCATCACTTTCGTATACTATCGAATTCTTTATGAATCCGTTACTTTGACCCGTTTAAAGGTCTTTAGTGAAATTTTTTTTTCCTTTTAGCAACAAATTCTTTTATTTTCAAATTTATTTATTCGGTTCAATTATACCGAATCTACCACTTGCAAGCAAACCAAATTTCCTGATTTGAATTGTTGACCTTAACCAGTCTCACTAACTAGACTTATTAGTCCAGTTACTTTTACCGCTCGCCTGGTTATAACGTGATTCTACCTCACATTGCATTTCTTAACTGTGATCGTGTCACATTATGTTTAATTCATATCAACTTTTCATTTTCGAAAACATCACTTTTTCGAATATATCGTCTTGCGCCTATTAGTGTCAAGACTTGTATCCTTCATGCTTACTATTTAAATTCCTATCAGAATTTCTATTTGTAAAAACATTATTTCTTACTAAAACCGAAGTTTTAGTTTAGGATGTTCTCTTTATCTTTTGTCAATTATCCGTACCAGGATATTGACAGTCCATAATTTATTCTTTTACAGTCTTAGTTTCATGCGGGGATTCTCTACTGGTTCCCTTGCTTGTCTAAGTAACCCTCAGATTCGTTCATTTAGCCTCGCAGGCTATTTCTTTAGGCTTTTGCCTCTTTAGGGCGTTGCCTTTATGTCCCTTTTACCTTTTATTCATGACCCGTGGGTCAGTTTAGTCCCGTAGACCTTTACACTGTTTATAACCCGAAGGTTATAATGATTCCGTAGTTCGTCCCTTTTTATGTTTGAAAATTTATTTATTTTCACATCAAAAGTTCGTTCACTCCGACTGTGATTCGTGTCTGCAATCATTTCATATTCAATTCCGACCCATTACATGGGTTCATTAATATCTCGCGCTTTCCTTTATTCGGTTTGCGCCCATATTTGTATTCAATCTCGTCCCATTACCGGGCTCATTATCCTTTCCAATGTTACGTTTTATCTAACCCGTTTAACTTGTTCGTGTGAAAATTCGTCACTTATGAATGTCAAACTTCAATATTTGTTCGACCCGTTCAACTTTAGAATAGTTGGACATGATTTATCAAAACTTCTATTTACTTTATCTTGTCGTCTTTTGGTCATGACTCAAAATTCAAGTCTTTTAACTTTCCATCCGAGTTCCCGTTTCTCGGTCTACGCATGTTTTTAAACCCTTACCCACCAACCGGGTGTTTTACCGAAGTCGTTATTATTGCAACCCTCCCGGTATGCATTAAGACCTCGCTTCATTTTTATATTCCGACTTTGTCTTTAAGTTTGACGTTTTACAAAAACGACCCGTTAAGGGACATATTTGCATTTTCCGGGTTCGAGTGTAAGTACACTCCCTCCCAATGCTTGTCTAAATCATTTTACATGTTTGCATTTTCTGGGTTCGAGTGTAAGTACACTCCCTCCCAATACTTGTCTAAATCATTTTTCATGCTTGTGTTTTCTGGGTTCGAGTGTAAGTACACCCCCTCCCAATACTTGTCTAAATCATCTTACATGCTTCTTTGTCCCTTCACTCGGGCTCATTATCCTGATGTAATACGCTTCCGTCACTCGGTTGTGCGTTTACATTATTATCAAATATTTTGCTTATCTGATTCATTTGGGTACTTTTTAATTAGTCCCATTCACTCAGCCCTTACTACATCAGATGTAAATGTGTCCGCTATAAGAAACTCGTGGTATCATATGCCACTACTTACTTGGCCAGAGTAAGCGATTTAACACATGACATACACGACCTTTTTATAGTTTTCACATCACGCCCTATGTAAGTAATGCCTCTATTCAGTTTTCTTGGAAATTATATCCTGGATATGTATTTCTGTTCACGTTTTTCCAAGTTTCTAATTTACCTATGCAACGATCATTCTCTACATGTTTGTTGCATATTGCTAATTGTGCGATTATATTTAAAAACAAGCACCTGGTAATGCTTGCCCCGACGGGCGTTTCTTGCCATTAACCTTGTTCACGGTCGTTACGCGATTTAGTCCTTAGTGAGCATGCTCCTATCGTCATACTTCGGACCGTTCCTCTATCATATCCTTAATTTGTTCAACTCTTGTCATCTTTAAATGCAAGTGTCCTTCAATCAAGATATTCACAAAAGTTAGTAATATCAACTTCAATAATCGCCTATATTATAATCCAAGGCTTTTTCTACTATACGCGTCAACGCGCGTATTTTTGTCAAATATATCAATCATTTAATTGGGGGTAACGTGTATTACACGGTAACCCTATGTGTTGTCTACAACACTTTAATACGCTAGACCATTAGCATACATGCACTTACCGGATTTGCGATCAAGCCTCGAACCGAACACTATTCTTTGTCAAGAGCATAAGGTTTAAGTCCAAGCATGGTTCCTCCCCACCATACTCGAATCTCTTAAACCAAGGTTCTGATACCAACTTGTAACACCCTATTTTCTATTTAGCGAATTTACATGTAAAATACCACAATTTGATGTGTAACTATGACTACACATACTATAAAAATACGGGTTTATTAAAAGCCCCAATTTCTTGGCTTGATTTCTCCTTGATTTAGTTGGATTCTTTGTGTTTAGCGTTCTTGAGGGAAGCCCTCTTTCTTCTCCTGCATATATCGACCAAACACACACACAAAGTGTGTGTTTTGGTTTTTATTTCATTTAACTTAAAACATTTTCATGTTTGCCTCTTTTTAGTCCCTCAAGTTCCAAAGTTTATAAAATGGTTAACTATTTCAAGTTTCCTTTCTTTCTTTATTGTTTTCAAATAAATAACTAACTAGGTTAATTATTCCTAGTTAACTTTGTGGGTTCAGGAAGTTATAACCCGTTTTATCTTAAGTCCCTTTAGCTCGTGCCTTTTATATACTTTGTTTCCTCAAAAGCCCTTATACCGTTTTTATCTAATATTAGGTTCATTTAATTAAAATCCTAATATTCACCGGTTTGCTTTTACCTCTAACGGTACTTTACCCGTCATCTAGTATTAACGTGGGTTAATTACCAAACCCGTTTTCGGGGTGTTACAACCTCCTAGAAGCAGCTTTTCTTGCCACCATACCTTTCTCCATCAATTAGGAATCTGATGCCGTCACTAAACACATTCCTTAAATTGTAGCCATTTGTGGAGTGTTTTTTTTTGGTGTCTAATCCGCATATATATCAGCATTGCCCTTGATTTTCTTGACTGTATATCTCTTAAATGTCAACATATACACGTGTGATTTAGTTTACGAAGATTTTTCAATGCCAAGAACCTCGATCAGAGAGTAAAAATGGCGTAAGGTTCACAATGGTGTAAAATTAAAATGGGATATACCGGGCTAGGATTCGAGTTACAGGAACAAGGGCCAAACCAACCACCCAAGAATGGAATCGTCGAGCGAAAACAGTTGACAACCTCCTAGAAGCAGCTTTTCTTGCCACCAGACCTTTCTCCATCAATTATGAATCTGATGGCGTCACTAAACACATTCCTTAAATTGTAGCCATTGTTGAGTGTTTTTTTTTTTTGGTGTCTAATCCGCATATATAGCACCATTGCCCTTGATTTTCTTGACTGTATATCTCTTAAATATCAACATATACATGTGTGATTTAGTTTACGAAGATTTTTCAATGCCGATAACCTCTATCAGAGAGTAAAAAACGCGTAAGGTTCGCAATGGTGTAAAATTAAAATGGGATATACCGGGATAGGATTCGAGTTATAGGACCAAAGGCCAAACCAACCACCCAAGAATGGAATCGTCGAGCGAAAACACTTGACAACCTCCTAGAAGCAGCTTTTCTTACCACCAGACCATTCTCCATCAACTAGGAATCTGATGCCGTCACTAAACACATTCCTTAAATTGTAGCCATTTGTTGAGTGTTTTTTTTTTGTGTCAAATCCGCATATAAATCACCATTGCCCTTGATTTTCTTGACTGTATATCTCTTAAATATCAACATATACACGTGTTATTTAGTTTACGAAGATTTTTCAATGCCAAGAACCTCGATCAGAGAGTAAAAAAGGCGTAAGGTTCACAATGGTGTAAAATTAAAATGGGATGTACCAGGCTAGGATTCGAGTTACAGGAACAAGGGCCAAACCAACCACCCAAGAATGGAATCGTCGAGTGAAAACACTTGACAACCTCCTAGAAGCATCTTTTCTTGCCACAAGTCCTTTCTCCCTCAATTAGAAATCTGATGCCGTCATTAAACACATTCCTTAAATTGTAGCCATTTGTTGACTGTTTTTTTTTGTGTCTAATCCGCATATATATCACCATTGCCCTTGATTTTCTTGACTGTATATCTCTTAAATATCAACATATACACGTCTGATTTATTTTACGAAGATTTTTCAATGACGAGAAACTCGATCAGAGAGTAAAAATGGCGTAAGGTTCACAATGGTGTAAAATTAAAATGGGATATACCGGGCTAGGATTCGAGTTACAGGAACAAGTGCCAAACCAACCACCCAAAAATGGAATCATCGAGCGAAAACACTTGACAACCTCCTAGAAGCAGCTTTTCTTACCACCAGACCTTTCTCCATCAATTAGGAATCTGATGCCGTCACTAAACACATTCCTTAAATTGTAGCCATTTGTTGAGTGTTTTTTTTGGTGTCTAATCCGCATATATATCACCATTGCCCTTGATATTCTTGACTGTATATCTTTTAAATGTCAACATATACATGTGTGATTTAGTTTACGAAGATTTTTCAATGCCGATAACCTCGATCAGAGAGTAAAAAAGGCGTAAGGTTCACAATGGTGTAAAATTAAAATGGGATATACCGGGCTTGGATTCGAGTTACAGGAACAAGGGCCAAACCAACCACCCAAGAATGGAATCGTCGAGCGAAAACACTTGACAACCTCCTAGAAGCAGCTTTTCTTACCACCAGACCTTTCTCCATCCATTAGGAATCTGATGCCGTCACTAAACACATTCCTTAAATTGTAGCCATTTGTTGAGTGTTTTTTTTGGTGTCTAATCCGCATATATAGCACCATTGCCCTTAATTTTTCTTGACTGTATATCTCTTAAATATCAACTTATACACGTGTGATTTAGTTTACGAAAAGTTTTCAATGTCGAGAACCTCCATCAGAGAGTAAAAAAGGCGTAAGGTTCACAATGGTGTAAAATTAAAATGGGAAATACCGGGCTAGTTCTCAAGTTACAGGAACAAGGGCCAAACCAACTACCCTAGAATGGAATCGTCGAGCGAAAACACTTGACAACCTCCTAGAAGTAGCTTTTCTTGCCACCAGACCTTTTTCCATCAATTAGGAATCTAATGTCGTCACTAAACACATTCCGTAAATTGTAGCCATTTGTTGAGTGATTTTTTTTGGTGTCTAATCCGCATATATATCACGTGTGATTTCGTTTACCAAGATTTTTCAATGCCGAGTACCTCGATCAGAGGGAAAAAAGGCGTAAGGTTTACTATGGTATAAGATTAAAATGGGATATACCGGGCTAGGATTCGAGTTACAGGAACAAGGGCCAAACCAACCACCCAAGAATGGAATCGTCGAGTGAAAACACTTGACAACCTCCTAGAAGCAGCTTTTCTTGCCACCATACCTTTCTCCATCAATTAGGAATCTGGTGCCTTCACTAAACACATTCCTTAAATTGTAGCCATTTGTGGAGTGTTTTTTTTTGGTGTCTAATCCGCATATATATCACCATTGCCCTTGATTTTCTTGACTGTATATCTCTTAAATGTCAACATATACACGTGTGATTTAGTTTACGAAGATTTTTCAATGCCGAGAACCTCGATCAGAGAGTAAAAAAGGCGTAAGGTTCACAATGGTGTAAAATTAAAATGGGATATACCGGGCTAGGATTCAAGTTACAGGAACAAGGGCCAAACCAACCACCCAAGAATGGAATCGTCGAGCGAAAACGTTGACAACCTCCTAGAAGCAGCTTTTCTTGCCAGCAGACCTTTCTCCATCAATTACGAATCTGATGGCGTCACTAAAAACATTCCTTAAATTGTAGCCATTTGTTGAGTGTTTTTTTTTGTGTCTAATCCGCATATATAGCACCATTGCCCATGATTTTCTTGACTGTATATCTCTTAAATATCAACATATACATGTGTGATTTAGTTTACGAAGAATTTTCAATGCCGATAACCTCTATCAGAGAGTAAAAAACGCGTAAGGTTCACAATGGTGTAAAATTAAAATGGGATATACCGGGCTAGGATTCGAGTTACAGGAACAAAGGCCAAACCAACCACCCAAGAATGGAATCGTCGAGCGAAAACACTTGGCAACCTCCTAAAAGCAGGTTTTCTTACCACCAGACCATTCTCCATCAACTAGGAATCTGATGCCGTCACTAAACACATTCCTTAAATTGTAGCCATTTGTTGAGTGTTTTTTTTTTTGGTGTCTAATCCGCATATATATCACCATTGCCCTTGATTTTCTTGACTGTATATCTCTTAAATGTCAACATATACACGTGTAATTTAGTTTACGAAGATATTTCAATGCCGAGAACCTCGATCAGAGAGTAAAAAAGGCGTAAGGTTCACAATGGTGTAAAATTAAAATGGGATGTACCAGGCTAGGATTCGAGTTACAGGAACAAGGGCCAAACCAACCACCCAAGAATGGAATCATCAAGCGAAAACACTTGACAACCTCCTAGAAGCAGCTTTTCTTGCCACAAGTCCTTTCTCCCTCAATTAGAAATCTGATGCCGTCATTAAACACATTCCTTAAATTGTAGCCATTTGTTGAGTGTTTTTTTTTGTGTCTAATCCGCATATATAACACCATTGCCCTTGATTTTCTTGACTGTATATCTCTTAAATATTAACATATACATGTGTGATTTAGTTTACGAAGATTTTTCAATGCCGAGAACCTCTATCAGAGAGTAAAAAAGGCGTAAGGTTCACAATGGTGTAAAATTAAAATGGGATATACCGGGCTAGGATTCGAGTTACAGGAACAAGGGCCAAACCAACCACCCAAGAATGGAATCGTCGAGCGAAAACACTTGACAACCTCCTAGAAGCAGCTTTTCTTACCACCAGACCTTTCTTCATCAATTAGGAATCTGATGCCTTCACTAAACACATTCCTTAAATTGTAGCCATTTGTTGAGTGTTTTTTTTGGTGTCTAATCCGCATATATATCACCATTGCCCTTGATTTTTCTTGACTGTATATCTCTTAAATATCAACATCTACACGTGTGATTTAGTTTACGAAGAGTTTTCAATGCCGAGAACCTCCATCAGAGAGTAAAAAAGGAGTAAGGTTCACAATGGTGTAAAATAAAAATGGGAAATATCGGGCTAGGATTCGAGTTACAGGAACAAGGGCCAAACCAACCACTCAAGAATGGAATCGTCGAGCGAAAACACTTGACAACCTCCTAGAAGCAGCTTTTCTTACCACCAGACCTTTCTCTATCAATTAGGAATCTGATGCCGTCACTAAACACATTCCTTAAATTGTAGCCATTTGTTGAGTGTTTTTTTGGTGTCTAATCCGCATATATATCACCATTGCCCTTGATTTTATTGACTGTATATCTCTTAAATGTCAACATATACACGTGTGATTTAGTTTACAAAGATTTTTCAATGCCGAGAACCTCGATCAAAGAGTAAAAAAGGTGTAAGGTTCATAATGGTGTAAAATTAAAATGGGATATATCTGGCTAGGATTCGAGTTACAGGAACACGGGCCAAACCAACCACCCAAGAATGGAATCGTCCAGCGAAAACACTTGACAACCTTCTTGAAGCAGATTTTCTTGCCACCAGACCTTTCTCCATCAATTAGGAATCTGATGCCGTCACTAAACACATTCCTTAAATTGTAGCCATTTGTTGATTGTTTTTTTTTTGATGTCTAATCCGCATATATATCACCATTGCCCTTGATTTGACTGTATATCTCTTAAATATCAACATATACACGTGTGATTTAGTTTACGAAGATTTTTCAATGTCGAGAAACTCGATCAGAGAGTAAAAATGGCGTAAGGTTCACAATGGTGTAAAATTAAAATGGGATATACCGGGCTAGGATTCGAGTTACAGAAACAAGGGCCAAACCAACCACCCAAAAATGGAATCATCGAGCGAAAACACTTGACAACCTCCTAGAAGCAGCTTTTCTTACCACCAGACCTTTCTCCATCAATTAGGAATCTGATGCCATCACTTAACACATTCCTTAAATTGTAGCCATTTGTTGAGTGTTTTTTTTGTGTCTAATCCGCATATATATCACCATTGCCCTTGATTTTCTTGACTGTATATCTCTTAAATATCAACATATACACGTCTGATTTATTTTACGAAGATTTTTCAATGTCGAGAAACTCGATCATAGAGTAAAAATGGCATAAGGTTCACAATGGTGTAAAATTAAAATGGGATATACCGGGCTAGGATTCGAGTTACAGGAACAAGGGCCAAACCAACCACCCAAAAATGGAATCATCGAGCGAAAACACATGACAACCTCCTAGAAGCAGCTTTTCTTACCACCAGACCTTTCTCCATTAATTAGGAATCTGATGCCGTCACTAAACACATTCCTTAAATTGTAGCAATTTGTTGAGTGTTTTTTTTGGTGTCTAATCCGCATATATATCACCATTGCCCTTGATTTTCTTGACTGTATATCTCTTAAATGTCAACATATACACGTGTGATTTAGTTTACGAAGATTTTTTAATGCCGATAACATCGATCAGAGTGTAAAAAAGGCGTAAGGTTCACAATGGTGTAAAATTAAAATGGGATATACCGGGCTTGGATTCGAGTTACAGGAACAAGGGCCAAACCAACCACCCAAGAATGGAATGGTCGAGCGAAAACACTTGACAACCTCCTAGAAGCAGCTTTTCTTACCACCAGACCTTTCTCCATCAATAAGGAATCTGATGCCGTCACTAAACACATTCCTTAAATTTTAGCCATTTGTTGAGTGTTTTTTTTTTGTGTCTAATCCGCATATATATCACCATTGCCCCTTGATTTTTCTTGACTGTATATCTCTTAAATATCAACATATACACGTGTGATTTTGTTTACGAAGAGTTTTCAATGCCGAGAACCTCCATCAGAGAGTAAAAATCGCGTAAGGTTCACAATGGTGTAAAATTAAAATGGGAAATACCGGGCTAGGATTCGAGTTACAGGAACAAGGGCCAAACCAACCACTCAAGAATGGAATCGTCGAGCGAAAACACTTGACAACCTCCTAGAAGCAGCTTTTCTTACCACCAGACCTTTCTCCATCAATTAGGAATCTGATGGCGTCACTAAACACATTCCTTAAATTGTAGCCATTTGTTGAGTGTTTTTTTGGTGTCTATTCCGCATATATATCAACATTGCCCTAGATTTTATTGACTATATATCTCTTAAATCTCGACATATACACTTGTGATTTAGTTTACGAAGATTTTTCAATGCCTAGAACCTCGATCAAAGAGTAAAAAAGGTGTAAGGTTCACAATGGTGTAAAATTAAAATGGGATATATCGGGCTAGGATTCGAGTTACAGGAACACGGGCCAAACCAACCACCCAAGAATGGAATCGTCCAGCAAAAACACTTGACAACCTCCTTGAAGCAGATTTTCTTGCCACCAGACCTTTCTCCATCAATTAGGAATCTGATGCCGTCACTAAACACATTCCTTAAATTGTAGCCATTTGTTGATTGTTTTTTTTTTTGATGTCTAATCCGCATATATATCACCATTGCCCTTGATTTGACTGTATATCTCTTAAATATCAACATATACACGTGTGATTTAGTTTACCAAGATTTTTCAATGTCGAGAAACTCGATCAGAGAGTAAAAATGGCGTAAGGTTCACAATGGTGTAAAATTAAAATGGGATATACCGGGCTAGGATTCGAGTTACAGGAACAACGGCCAAACCAACCACCCAAAAATGGAATCATCGAGCGAAAACACTTCACAACCTCCTAGAAGCAGCGTTTCTTACCACCAGACCTTTCTCCATCAATTAGGAATCTGATGCCGTCACTTAACACATTTCTTAAATTGTAGCCATTTGTTGAGTGTTTTTTTTTTGTGTCTAATCCGCATATATATCACCATTGCCCTTGATTTTCTTGACTGTATATCTCTTAAATATCAACATATACACGTCTGATTTATTTTACGAAGATTTTTCAATGTTGAGAAACTCGACCAGAGAGTAAAAATGGCGTAAGGTTCACAATGGTGTAAAATTAAAATGGGATATACCGGGCTAGGATTCGAGTTACAGGAACAAGGGCCAAACCAACCACCCAAGAATGGAATCGTCGAGCGAAAACACTTGACAACCTCCTAGAAGCAGCTTTTCTTACCACCAGACCTTTCTCCATCAATTGGGAATCTGATGCCGTCACTAAACACATTCCTTAAATTGTAGCCATTTGTTGAGTGTTTTTTTGGTGTCTAATCCGCATATATATCACCATTGCCCTTGATTTTATTGACTGTATATCTCTTAAATGTCAACATATACACGTGTGATTTAGTTTACAAAGATTTTTCAATGCCGAGAACCTCGATCAAAGAGTAAAAAAGGTGTAAGGTTCACAATGGTGTAAAATTAAAATGGGATATATCGGGCTAGGATTCGAGTTACAGGAACACGGGCCAAACCAACCACCCAAGAATGGAATCGTCCAGCAAAAACACTTGACAACCTCCTTGAAGCAGATTTTCTTGCCACCAGACCTTTCTCCATCAATTAGGAATCTGATGCCGTCACTGAACACATTCCTTAAATTGTAGCCATTTGTTGATTGTTTTTTTTTTTTTGATGTCTAATCCGCATATATATCACCATTGCCCTTGATTTGACTGTATATCTCTTAAATATCAACATATACACGTGTGATTTAGTTTACGAAGATTTTTCAATGTCGAGAAACTCGATCAGAGAGTAAAAATGGCGTAAGGTTCACAATGGTGTAAAATTAAAATGGGATATACCGGGCTAGGATTCGAGTTACAGGAACAAGGGCCAAACCAACCACCCAAAAATGGAATCATCGAGCGAAAACACTTGACAAACTCCTAGAAGCAGCTTTTCTTACCACCAGACCTTTCTCCATCAATTAGGAATCTGATGCCGTCACTTAGCACATTTCTTAAATTGTAGCCATTTGTTGAGTGTTTTTTTTTTTGTGTCTAATCCGCATATATATCACCATTGCCCTTGATTTTCTTGACTGTATATCTCTTAAATATCAACATATACACGTGTGATTTAGTTTACGAAGATTTTTCAATGTCGAGAAACTCGATCAGAGAGTAAAAATGGCGTAAGATTCACAATGGTGTAAAATTAAAATGGGATATACCGGGCTAGGATTCGAGTTACAGGAACAAGGGCCAAACCAACCACCCAAAAATGGAATCATCGAGCGAAAACACTTGACAACCTCCTAGAAGGAGCGTTTCTTACCACCAGACCTTTCTCCATCAATTAGGAATCTGATGCCGTCACTTAACACATTTCTTAAATTGTAGCCATTTGTTGAGTGTTTTTTTTTTGTGTCTAATCCGCATATATATCACCATTGCCCTTGATTTTCTTGACTGTATATCTCTTAAATATCAACATATACACGTCTGATTTATTTTACGAAGATTTTTCAATGTTGAGAAACTCGACCAGAGAGTAAAAATGGCGTAAGGTTCACAATGGTGTAAAATTAAAATGGGATATACCGGGCTAGGATTCGAGTTACAGGAACAAGGGCCAAACCAACCACCCAAGAATGGAATCGTCGAGCGAAAACACTTGACAACCTCCTAGAAGCAGCTTTTCTTACCACCAGACCTTTCTCCATCAATTGGGAATCTGATGCCGTCACTAAACACATTCCTTAAATTGTAGCCATTTGTTGAGTGTTTTTTTGGTGTCTAATCCGCATATATATCACCATTGCCCTTGATTTTATTGACTGTATATCTCTTAAATGTCAATATATACACGTGTGATTTAGTTTACAAAGATTTTTCAATGCCGAGAACCTCGATCAAAGAGTAAAAAAGGTGTAAGGTTCACAATGGTGTAAAATTAAAATGGGATATATCGGGCTAGGATTCGAGTTACAGGAACACGGGCCAAACCAACCACCCAAGAATGGAATCGTCCAGCAAAAACACTTGACAACCTCCTTGAAGCAGATTTTCTTGCCACCGGACCTTTCTCCATCAATTAGGAATCTGATGCCGTCACTAAACACATTCCTTAAATTGTAGCCATTTGTTGATTGTTTTTTTTTTTTGATGTCTAATCCGCATATATATCACCATTGCCCTTGATTTGACTGTATATCTCTTAAATATCAACATATACACGTGTGATTTAGTTTACGAAGATTTTTCAATGTCGAGAAACTCGATCAGAGAGTAAAAATGGCGTAAGGTTCACAATGGTGTAAAATTAAAATGGGATATACCGGGCTAGGATTCGAGTTACAGGAACAAGGGCCAAACCAACCACCCAAAAATGGAATCATCGAGCGAAAACACTTGACAACCTCCTAGAAGCAGCTTTTCTTACCACCAGACCTTTCTCCATCAATTAGGAATCTGATGCCGTCACTTAACACATTTCTTAAATTGTAGCCATTTGTTGAGTGTTTTTTTTTTGTGTCTAATGCGCATATATATCACCATTGCCCTTGATTTTCTTGACTGTATATCTCTAAAATATCAACATATACACGTCTGATTTATTTTACGAAGATTTTTCAATGTCGAGAAACTCGACCAGAGAGTAAAAATGGCGTAAGGTTCACAATGGTGTAAAATTAAAATGGGATATACCGGGCTAGGCTTCGAGTTACAGGAACAAGGGCCAAACCAACCACCCAAAAATGGAATCATCGAGCGAAAACACTTGACAACCTCCTAGAAGCAGCTTTTCTTACCACCAGACCTTTCTCCATCAATAAGGAATCTGATGCCGTCACTAAACACATTCCTTAAATTGTAGCCATTTGTTGAGTGTTTTTTTTGGTGTCTAATCCGCATATATATCACCATTGCCCTTGATTTTCTTGACTGTATATCTCTTAAATGTCAACATATACACGTGTGATTTAGTTTATGAAGATTTTTTAATGCCGATAACCTCGATCAGAGTGTAAAAAAGGCATAAGGTTCACAATGGTGTAAAATTAAAATGGGATATACCGGGCTTGGATTCGAGTTACAGGAACAAGGGCCAAACCAACCACCCAAGAATGGAATCGTCGAGCGAAAACACTTGACAACCTCCTAGATGCAGCTTTTCTTACCACCAGACCTTTCTCCGTCAATTAGGAATCTGATGCCGTCACTAAACACATTCCTTAAATTGTAGCCATTTGTTGAGTGTTTTTTTTTTTGTGTCTAATCTGCATATATATCACCATTGCCCTTGATTTTTCTTGACTGTATATCTCTTAAATATCAACATATACACGTGTGATTTAGTTTACGAAGAGTTTTCAATGCCGAGAACCTCCATCAGAGAGTAAAAAACGCGTAAGGTTCATAATGGTGTAAAATTAAAATGGGAAATACCGGGCTAGGATTCGAGTTACAGGAACAAGGGCCAAACCAACCACTCATGAATGGAATCGTCGAGCGAAAACACTTGACAACCTCTTAGAAGCAGCTTTTCTTACCCCCAGACCTTTCTCCATCAATTAGGAATCTGATGCCGTCACTAAACACATTCCTTAAATTGTAGCCATTTGTTGAGTGTTTTTTTGGTGTCTAATCCGCATATATATCACCATTGCCCTTGATTTTATAGACTATATATCTCTTAAATCTCAACATATACACGTGTGATTTAGTTTACGAAGATTTTTCAATGCCGAGAACCTCGATCAAAGAATAAAAAAGGCGTAAGGTTCACAATGGTGTAAAATTAAAATGGGATATATCGGGCTAGGATTCGAGTTACAGGAACACGGGCCAAACTAACCACCCAAGAATGGAATCCTCCAGCGAAAACACTTGACAACCTCCTTGAAGCAGCTTTTCTTGCCACCAGACCTTTCTCCATCAATTAGGAATCTGATGCCGTCACTAAACACATTCCTTAAATTGTAGCCATTTGTTGATTGTTTTTTTTATGTCTAATCCGCATATATATCACCATTGCCCTTGATTTGACTGTATATCTCTTAAATATCAACATATACACGTGTGATTTAGTTTATGAATATTTTTCAATGCCCAGAACCTCGATCAGAGAATAAAAAAGGCGTAAGGTTCACAATGGTGTAAAATTAAAATGGGATATACCGGGCTAGGATTCGAGTTACAGGAACAAGGGCCAAACCAGCCACCAAAGAATGGAATCGTCGAGCGAAAACACTTGACAACCTCCTAGAAGTAGCTTTTCTTACCACCAGACCTTTCTCCATCAATTAGGAATCTGATGCCGTCACTAAACACATTCCTTAAATTGTAGCCATTTGTTGAGTGTTTTTTTGGTGTCTAGTCCGCATATATATATCACCATTGCCCTTGATTTTTCTTTACTGTATATCCCTTAAATATCAACATATACACGTGTGATTTAGTTTACGAAGAGTTTTCAATGCCGAGAACCTGCATCAGAGAGTAAAAAAGGCGTAAGGTTCACAATGGTGTAAAATTAAAATGGGATATACCGGGCTAGGATTCGAGTTACAGGAACAAGGGCCAAACCAACCACCCAAGAATGGAATCGTCGAGCGAAAACACTTGACAACCTCCTAGAAGCAGCTTTTCTTACCACTAGACCTTTCTCCATCAATTGGGAATCTGATGCCGTCACTAAACACATTCCTTAAATTGTAGCTATTTGTTGAGTGTTTTTTTGGTGTCTAATCCGCATATATATCACCATTACCCTTGATTTTCTTGACTGTATATCTCTTAAATGTCAACATATACACGTGTGATTTAGTTTACGAAGATTTTTCAATGCCGAGAACCTCGATCAAAGATTAAAAAAGGCGTAAGGTTCACAATGGTGTAAAATTAAAATGGGATATATCGGGCTAGGATTCGTGTTACAGGAACACGAGCCAAACCAACCACCCAAGAATGGAATCGTCCAGCGAAAACACTTGACAACCTCCTTGAAGCAGCTTTTCTTGCCACCAGACCTTTCTCTATCAATTAGGAATCTGATGCCGTCACTAAACACATTCCTTAAATTGTAGCCATTTGTTGATTGTTTTTTTTTTTTGGTGTCTAATCCGCATATATATCACCATTGCCCTTGATTTTTCTTGACTGTATTTCTCTTAAATATCAACATATACACGTGTGATTTAGTTTACGAAGATTTTTCAATGCCAAGAACCTCGATCAGAGAGTAAAAAAGGCTTAGGGTTCACAATGGTGTAAAATTAAAATGGGATATACCGGGCTAGGATTCAAGTTACAGGAACAAGGGCCAAACCAACCACCCAAGAATGGAATCGTCGAGCGAAAACACTTGACAACCTCCTAGAAGCAGCTTTTCTTACCACCAGACCTTTCTCCATCAATTAGGAATCTGATGCCGTCACTAAACACATTCCTTAAATTGTAGCCATTTGTTGAGTGTTTTTTTTGGGTGTCTAATCCGCATATATATCACCATTGCCCTTGATTTTCTTGACTGTATATCTCTTAAATATCAACATATACACGTGTGATTTAGTTTACGAAGATTTTTCAATGCCGAGAACCTCGATCAGAGAGTAAAAAAGGCGTAAGGTTCACAATGGTGTAAAATTAAAATGGGATATACCGGGATAGGATTCGAGTTACAGGAATAAGAGCCAAACCAACCTCCCAAGAATGGAATCGTCTAGCGAAAACACTTGACAAACTCCTAGAAGCAGCTTTTCTTACAACCAGACCTTTCTCCATCAATTAGGAATCTGATGCCGTCACTAAACACATTCCTTAAATTGTAACCATTTGTTGAGTGTTTTTTTTGGGTGTCTAATCCGCATATATATCACCATTGCCCTTGATTTTTCTTGAGTGTATTTCTCTTAAATATCAACATATACACGTGTGATTTAGTTTACGAAGATTTTTCAATGCCAAGAACCTCGATCAGAGAGTAAAAAAGGCTTAAGGTTCACAATGGTGTAAAATTAAAATGGGATATATCGGGCTAGGATTCGAGTTACAGGAACAAGGGCCAAACCAACCACCCAAGAATGGAATCGTCGAGCGAAAACACTTGACAACCTCCTAGAAGCAGCTTTTCTTACCACCAGACCTTTCTCCATCAATTAGGAATCTGATGCCGTCACTAAACACATTCCTTAAATTGTAGCCATTTGTTGAGTGTTTTTGTTTTTTTTGGTGTCTAATCCGCATATATAGCACCATTGCCCTTGATTTTCTTGACTGTATATCTCTTAAATATCAACATATACACGTGTGATTTAGTTTACCAAGATTTTTCAATGCCTAGAACCTCGATCAGAGAGTAAAAAAGGCGTAAGGTTCACAATGGTGTAAAATTAAAATGGGATATACCGGGATAGGATTCGAGTTACAGGAACAAGAGCCAAACCAACCTCCCAAGAATGGAATCGTCGATCGAAAACACTTGACAACCTCCTAGAAGCAGCTTTTCTTACCACCAGACCTTTCTCCATCAATTAGGAATCTGATGCCGTCACTAAACACATTTCTTAAATTGTAACCATTTGTTGAGTGTTTTTTTGGGTGTCTAATCCGCATATATATCACCATTGCCCTTGATTTTTCTTGACTGTATTTCTCTTAAATATCAACATATACACGTGTGATTTAGTTTACGAAGATTTTTCAATGCCAAGAACCTCGATCAGAGAGTAAAAAAGGCTTAAGGTTCACAATGGTGTAAAATTAAAATGGGATATACCGGGCTAGGATTCGAGTTACAGGAACAAGGGCCAAACCAACCACCCAAGAATGGAATCGTCTAGAGAAAACACTTGACAACCTCCTTGAAGCAGCTTTTCTTGCCACCAAACCTTTCTCCATCAATTAGGAATCTGATTCCGTCACTAAACACATTCCTTAAATTGTAGCCATTTGTTGAGTGTTTTTTTTGGTGTCTAATCCGCATATATATCACCATTGCCCTTGATTTTCTTGACTGTATATCTCTTAAATATCAACATATCCACGTGTGATTTAGTTTACGAAGATTTCTCAATGCTGAGAACCTCGATCAGAGTGTAAAAAAGGCGTAAGGTTCACAATGGTGTAAAACTAAAATGGGATATACCGGGCTAGGATTCCAGTTACACGAACAAGGGCCAAACCAACCACCCAAGAATGGAATCATCGAGCGAAAACACTTGACAACCTCCTAGAAGAAGCTTTTCTTGCCCCCAGTCCTTTCTCCATCAATTAGGAATCTGATGCCGTCACTAAACACTTTCCTTAAATTGTAGCCATTTGTTGTGTGTTTTTTTTGGAGTCAAATCCGCATATATATCACCAATGCCCTTGATTTTTTGACTGTATATCTCTTAAATATCAACATATACACGTGTGATTTAGTTTACGAAGATTTTTCACTAAAGAGAACCTTGATCAGAGAGTAAAAAAGGCGTAAGGTTCACAATGGTGTAAAATTAAAATGGGATATACCGGGCTAAGATTCGAGTTACAGGAACAAGGGCCAAACCAACCACCCAAGAATGGAATCGTCAAGCGAAAACACTTGACAACCTCCTAGAAGAAGCTTTTCTTGCCCCCAGTCCTTTCTCCATCAATTAGGAATCTGATGCCGTCACTAAACACTTTCCTTAAATTGTAGCCATTTGTTGTGTGTTTTTTTTGGAGTCAAATCCGCATATATATCACCAATGCCCTTGATTTTCTTGACAGTATATCTCTTAAATATCAACATATACACGTGTGATTTAGTTTACGAAGATTTTTCACTAAAGAGAACCTTGATCAGAGAGTAAAAAAGGCGTAAGGTTCACAATGGTGTAAAATTAAAATGGGATATACCGGGCTAAGATTCGAGTTACAGGAACAAGGGCCAAACCAACCACCCAAGAATGGAATCGTCGAGCGAAAACACTTGACAACCTCCTAGAAGAAGCTTTTCTTGCCCCCAGTCCTTTCTCCATCAATTAGGAATCTGATGCCGTCACTAAACACATTCCTTAAATTGTAGCCATTTGTTGTGTGTTTTTTTTGGAGTCAAATCCGCATATTTATCACCAATGCCCTTGATTTTCTTGACTGGATATCTCTTAAATATCAACATATACACGTGTGATTTAGTTTACGAAGATTTTTCAAATAAGAGAACCTTGATCAGAGAGTAAAAAAGGCGTAAGGTTCACAATGGTGTAAAATTAAAATGGGATATACCGGGCTAAGATTCGAGTTACAGGAACAAGGGCCAAACCAACCACCCAAGAATTGAATCGTCGAGCGAAAACACTTGACAACCTCCTAGAAGCAGCTTTTCTTACCACCAGACATTTCTCCATCAGTTAGGAATCTGATGCCGTCACTAAACACATTCCTTAAAATGTAGCCATTTGTTGAGTGTTTTTTTTGGTGTCTAGTCCGCATATATATAACCATTGCCCTTGATTTTCTTCACTGTATATCCCTTAAATATCAACATATACACGTGTGATTTAGTTTACGAAGATTTTTCAATGCCGAGAAACTTGATCAGAGAGTAAAAAAGGCGTAAGGTTCACAATGGTGTAAAATTAAAATGGGATATACCGGGCTAGGATTTGAGTTACAGGAACAAGGGCCAAACCAACCACCCAAGAATGGAATCGTCGAGCGAAAACACTTGACAACCTCCTAGAAGCATCTTTTCTTGCCACCAGACCTTTCTCCATTAATTAGGAATCTGATGCCGTCACTAAACAAATTCCTTAAATTGTTTCCATTTGTTGAGTGTTTGTTTTTTTTTGGTGTCTAATCCGCATATATAGCACCATTGCCCTGGATTTTCTTGACTGTATATCTCTTAAATATCAACATATACACGTGTGATTTAGTTTACGAAGATTTTTCAATGCCGAGAACCTCGATCAGAGAGTAAAAAAGGCATAAGGTTCACAATGGTGTAAAATTAAAATGGGATATACCGGGATAGGATTCGAGTTACAGGAACAAGAGCCAAACCAACCACCCAAGAATGGAATCGTCGAGCGAAAACACTTGACAACCTCCTAGAAGCAGCTTTTCTTACCACCAGACCTTTCTCCATCAATTAGGAATCTGATGCCGTCACTAAACACATTCCTTAAATTGTAACCATTTGTTGAGTGTTTTTTTATGCGTCTAATCCGCATATATATCACCATTGCACTTGATTTTTCTTGACTGTATTTCTCTTAAATATCAACATATACACGTGTGATTTAGTTTACGAAGATTTTTCAATGCCAAGAACCTCGATCAGAGAGTAAAAAAGGCGTAAGGTTCACAATGGTGTAAAATTAAAATGGGAAATACCGGGCTAGGATTCGAGTTACAGGAACAAGGGCCAAACCAACCACCCTAGAATGGAATCGTCGAGCGAAAACACTTGACAACCTCCAGCAGCTTTTCTTACCACCAGACCTTTCTCCATCAATTAGGAATCTGATGCCATCACTAAACACATTCCTTAAATTATAGCCATTTGTTGAGTGTTTTTTTTGTGTCTAATCCCCATATATATCACCATTTCCCTTGATTTTCTTGACTGTGTATCTCTTAAATGTCAACATATACACGTGTGATTTAGTTTACGAAGATTTTTCAATGCCGAGAACCTCGATCATAGAGTAAAAAAGGCGTAAGGTTCACAATGGTGTAAAATTAAAATGGGATATACCGGGCTAGGATTCGAGTTACAGGGACAAGGGCCAAACCAACCACCCAAGAATGGAATCGTCTAGCGAAAACACTTGACAACCTCCTTGAAGCAGCTTTTCTTGCCACCAAACCTTTCTCCATCAATTAGGAATCTGATGCCGTCACAAAACACATTCCTTAAATTGTAGCCATTTGTTGAGTGTTTTTTTTTTGGTGTCTAATCCGCATATATATCACCATTACCCTTGACTTTCTTGTCTGTATATCTCTTAAATATCAACATATACACGTGTGATTTAGTTTACGAAGATTTCTCAATGTCGAGAACCTCGATCAGAGTGTAAAAAAGGCGTAAGGTTCACAATGGTGTAAAACTAAAATGGGATATACCGGGCTAGCATTCCAGTTAGAGGAACAAGGGCCAAACCAACCACCCAAGAATGGAATCGTCGAGCGAAAACACTTGACAACCTCCTAGAAGCAGCTTTTCTTGCCACCAGTCCTTTCTCTATCAATTAGGAATCTGATGCCGTCACAAAACACATTCCTTAAATTGTAGCCATTTGTTGTGTGTTTTTTTTTGGAGTCAAATCCGATTATATATATCACCAATGCCCTTGATTTTCTTGACTGTATATCTCTTAAAAATCAACATATACACGTGTGATTTAGTTTACGAAGATTTTTCACTTTAGAGAACCTTGATCAGAGAGTAAAAAAGGCGAAAGGTTCACAATGGTGTAAAATTAAAATGGGATTTACCGAGCTAGGATTCGAGTTACAGGAACAAGGGCCAAACCAACCACCCAAGAATGGAATCGTCGAGCGAAAACACTTGACAACCTCCTAGAAGCACATCTTCAAACCACCAGACATTTCTCCATCAATTAGGAATCTGATGCCGTCACTAAACACATTTTTTAAATTGTAGCCATTTGTTGAGTGTTTTTTTTGGTGTCTAATCCGCATGTATATCACCATTGCCCTTGATTTTCTTGACTGTATATCTCTTAAAAGTCAACATATACACATGTGATTTAGGTTACGAAGAGTTTTCAATGCCGAGAACCTCAATCAAAGAGTAAAAAAGGCGCAAGGCTCACAATGGTGTAAAATTAAAACGGGATATACCGGGCTAGGATTCGAGTTACAGGAACAAGGGCCAAACCAACCAACCAAGAATGGAATTGTCGAGCGAAAAAAATTGACAACCTCCTAGAAGCAGCCTGTTATTACCACCAGACCTTTCTCCATCAATTACGAATCTGATGCCGTCACTAAACACATTCCTTAAATTTAAGACATTTGTTGAGTGTTTTTTTTGGTGTCTAATCCGCATTTATATCACCATTGCCCTTGATTTTCTTGACTGTATATCTCTTAAATATCAACATATACACGTGTGATTTAGTTTAAAAATATTTTTCAATGCCGATAACCTCGATCCGAGAGTAAAAAAGGCGTAATGTTCACAATGGTGTAAAATTAAAATGGGATATGCCGGGCTAGGATTCGAGTTACAGGAACTAGGGCCAAACCAACCACCCAAGAATGGAATCGTCGAGCGAAAACACTTGACAACCTCCTCGAAGCAGCTTTTCTTACCACCAGACCTTTATCCATCAATTAGGAATCTGATGCCGTCAATAAACACATTCCTTAAATTTAAGCCATTTGTTCAGTGTTTTTTTTTGTGTCTAATCCGCATATATATCACCATTGCCCTTGATTTTCTTGTCTGTATATCTCTTATATGTCAACATATAGACGTGTGATTTAGTTTTCGAAGATTTTCAATGCCGAGAATCACGATCAGAGAGTAAAAAAGGCATAATGTTCACAATGGTGTAAAACTAAAATGGGTTATACCGGGCTAGGATTCCAGTTATAGGAACAAGGGCCAAACCAACCACTCAAGAATGGAATCGTCGTGCGAAAACACTTGACAACCTCCTAGAAGCAGCTTTTCTTGCCACCAGTCCTTTCTCCATCAATTAGGTATCTGATGCCGTCAGTAAACACATTCCTTAAATTGTAGCCATTTGTTGAGTGTTTTTCTTTTGGTGTCAATCCGCATATATATCACCAATGCCCTTGATTTTCTTGACTGTATATCTCTTAAATATCAACATATACACGTATGATTTAGTTTACGAAGATTTTTCAATGCCGAGAACATTGATCAGAGAGTAAAAAAGGCGTAAGGTTCACAATGGTGTAAAATTAGAATGGGATATACCGGGCTAGGATTCGAGTTACAGGAACAAGGGCCAAACCAACCACCCAAGAATGGAATCGTCGAGCGAAAACACTTGACAACCTCCTAGAAGCAGCTTTTCTTACCACCAGACCTTTCTCCATCAATTAGGAATCTGATGCCGTCACTAAACACATTCCTTAAATTGTAGCCATTTGTTGAGTGTTTTTTTTGGTGTCTAATCCGCATATATATCACCATTTCCCTTGATTTTCTTGACTGTATATCTCTTAAATGTCAACATATACACGTGTGATTTAGTTTATGAAGATTTTTCAATGCCGAGAACCTCAATCAGAGAGTAAAAAAGGCGTACGGTTCATAATGGTGTAAAATGAAAATGGGATATACCGGGCTAGGATTCGAGTTACAGGAACAAAGGCCAAACCAACCACCCAAGAATGGAATCGTCGAGCGAAAACACTTGACAACCTCCTAGAAGCAGCTTTTCTTACCACCAGACCTTTATCCATCAATTAGGAATCTGATGCCGTCAATAAACACATTCCTTAAATTTAAGCCATTTGTTGAGTGTTTTTTTTTTGTGTCTAATCCGCATATATATCACCATTGCCCTTGATTTTCTTGACTGTATATCTCTTAAATATCAACATATACACGTGTGATTTAGTTTAAAAAGATTTTTCAATGCCGAGAACCTCGATCAGAGAGTAAAAAAGGCGTAATGTTCACAATGGTGTAAAATTAAAATGGGATATACCGGGCTAGGATTCGAGTTACAGGAACTAGGGCCAAACCAACCACCCAAGAATGGAATCGTCGAGCGAAAACACATGACAACCTCCTAGAAGCAGCTATTCTTGCCACTAGACCTTTCTCCATCAATTAGGAATCTGATATCGTCACTAAACACATTCCTTAAATTGTAGCCATTTGTTGAGTGTTTTTTTTTTGTGTTTAATCCGCATATATATCACCATTGCCCTTGATTTTCTTGTCTGTATATCTCTTATATGTCAACATATAGACGTGTGATTTAGTTTTCGAAAATTTTCAATGCCGAGAACCTCGATCAGAGAGTAAAAAAGGCATAAGGTTCACAATGGTGTAAAACTAAAATGGGTTATACCGGGCTAGAATTCCAGTTATAGGAACAAGGGCCAAACCAACCACTCAAGAATGGAATCGTCGTGCGAAAACACTTGACAACCTCCTAGAAGCAGCTTTTCTTGCCACCAGTCCTTTCTCCATCAATTAGGTATCTGATGTCGTCAGTAAACACATTCCTTAAATTGTAGCCATTTGTTGAGTGTTTTTTTTTGGTGTCAATCCGCATATATATCACCAATGCCCTTGATTTTCTTGAATGTATATCTCTTAAATATCAACATATACAAGTGTGATTTAGTTTACGAAGATTTTTCAATGCCGAGAACCTCGATCAGAGAGTAAAAAAGGCATAAGGTTCACAATGGTGTAAAACTAAAATGGGTTATACCGGGCTAGGATTCCAGTTATAGGAACAAGGGCCAAACCAACCACTCAAGAATGGAATCGTCGTGCGAAAACACTTGACAACCTCCTAGAAGCAGCTTTTTCTTGCCACCAGTCCTTTCTCCATCAATTAGGTATCTGATGCCGTCACTAAACACATTCCTTAAATTGTAGCCATTTGTTGAGTGTTTTTTTTTTGGTGTCTAATCCGCATATATATCACCAATGCCCTTGATTTTCTAGACTGTATATCTCTTAAACATCAACATATACACGTGTGATTTAGTTTACGAAGATTTTTCAATGCCGAGAACCTCGATCAGAGAGTAAAAAAGGCGTAAGGTTCACAATGGTGTAAAATTAAAATGTGATATACCGGGCTAGGATTCGAGTTACAGGAACAAGGGCCAAACCAACCACCCAAGAATGGAATCGTCGAGCGAAAACAATTGACAACCTCCTAGAAGCAGCTTTTCTTAACACCAGACCTTTCTCCATCAATTAGGAATCCGATGCCGTCACAAAACACATTCCTTAAATTTAAGCCATTTGTTGAGTGTTTTTTTTTTTGGTGTCTAATCCGCATATATATCACCATTGCCCTTGATTTTCTTGACCGTATATCTCTTAAATATCAACATATACACGTGTGATTTAGTTTAAAAAGATTTTTCAATGCCGAGAACCTCGATCAGAGAGTAAAAAAGGCGTAATGTTCACAATGGTGTAAAATTAAAATGGGATATACCGGGCTAGGATTCGAGTTACAAGAACTAGGGCCAAACCAACCACCCAAGAATGGAATCGTCGAGCGAAAACACTTGACAACCTCCTAGAAGCAGCTATTCTTGCCACTAGACCTTTCTCCATCAATTAGGAATCTGATGTCGTCACTAAACAAATTCCTTAAATTGTAGCCATTTGTTGAGTGTTTTTTTTGTGTCTAATCCGCAGATATATCACCATTGCCCTTGATTTTCTTGTCTATATATCTCTTATATGTCAACATATAGACGTGTGATTTAGTTTTCGAAGATTTTCAATGCCGAGAACCTCGATCAGAGAGTAAAAAAGGCATAAGGTTCACAATGGTGTAAAGCTAAAATGAGATATACCGGGCTAGGATTTCAGTTATAGGAACAAGGGCCAAACCAACCACCCAAGAATGGAATCCTCGTGCGAAAACACTTGACAACCTCCTAGAAGCAGCTTTTCTTGCCACCAGACCTTTCTCCATTAATTAGGAATCTGATGCCGTCACTAAACACATTCCTTAAATTGTAGCCATTTGTTGAGTGTTTTTTTTTTGGTTTCTAATCCGCATATATATCACCAATGCCCTTGATTTTCTTGACTGTATATCACTTAAATATCAACATATACACGTGTGATTTAGTTTACGAAGATTTTTCAATGCCGAGAACATTGATCAGAGAGTAAAAAAGGCGTAAGGTTCACAATGGTGTAAAATTAGAATGGGATATACCGGGCTAGGATTCGAGTTATAGGAACAAGGGCCAAACCAACCACCCAAGAATGGAATCGTCGAGCGAAAACACTTGACAACCTCCTAGAAGCAGCTTTTCTTACCACCAGACCTTTATCCATCAATTAGGAATCTGATGCCGTCAATAAACACATTCCTTAAATTTAAGCCATTTGTTGAGTGTTTTTTTTTTGTGTCTAATCCGCATATATATCACCATTGCCCTTGATTTTCTTGACTGTATATCTTTTAAATATCAACATATACACGTGTGATTTAGTTTAAAAAGATTTTTCAATGCCGAGAACCTCGATCAGAGGGTAAAAAAGGCGTAATGTTCACAATGGTGTAAAATTAAAATGGGATATACCGGGTTAGGATTCGAGTTACAGGAACTAGGGCCAAACCAACCACCCAAGAATGGAATCGTCGAGCGAAAACACTTGACAACCTCCTAGAAGCAGCTATTCTTGCCACTAGACCTTTCTCCATCAATTAGGAATCTGATGTCGTCACTAAACACATTCCTTAAATTGTAGCCATTTGTTGAGTGTTTTTTTTTGTGTCTAATCCGCATATATATCACCATTGCCCTTGATTTTCTTGTCTGTATATCTCTTATATGTCAACATATAGACGTGTGATTTAGTTTTCGAAGATTTTCAATGCCGAGAACCTCGATCAGAGAGTAAAAAAGGCATAAGGTTCACAATGGTGTAAAACTAAAATGGGTTATACCGGGCTAGGTTCCAGTTATAGGAACAAGGGCCAAACCAACCACCCAAGAATGGAATCGTCGTGCGAAAACACTTGACAACCACCTAGAAGCAGCTTTTCTTGCCACCAGTCCTTTCTCCATCAATTAGGAATCTGATGCCGTCACTAAACACATTCCTTAAATTGTAGCCATTTGTTGAGTGTTTTTTTTGGTGTCTAATCCGCATATATATCACCAATGCCCTTGATTTTCTAGACTGTATATCTCTTAAACATCAACATATACACGTGTGATTTAGTTTACGAAGATTTTTCAATGCCGAGAACCTCGATCAGAGAGTAAAAAAGGCGTAAGGTTCACAATGGTGTAAAATTAAAATGTGATATACCGGGCTAGGATTCGAGTTACAGGAACAAGGGCCAAACCAACCACCCAAGAATGGAATCGTCGAGCGAAAACAATTGACAACCTCCTAGAAGCAGCTTTTCTTAACACCAGACCTTTCTCCATCAATTAGGAATCTGATGCCATCACTAAACACATTCCTTATATTTAAGCCATTTGTTGAGTGTTTTTTTTTGGTGTCTAATCCGCATATATATCACCATTGCCCTTGATTTTCTTGACCGTATATCTCTTAAATATCAACATATACACGTGTCATTTAGTTTAAAAAGATTTTTCAATGCCGAGAACCTCGATCAGAGAGTAAAAAAGGCGTAATGTTCACAATGGTGTAAAATTAAAATGGGAGATACTGGGCTAGGATTCGAGTTACAGGAACTAGGGCCAAACCAACCACCCAAGAATGGAATCGTCGACCGAAAACACTTGACAACCTCCTAGAAGCAGCTATTCTTGCCACTAGACCTTTCTCCATCAATTAGGAATCTGATGTCGTCACTAAACAAATTCCTTAAATTGTAGCCATTTGTTGAGTGTTTTTTTTTGTGTCTAATCCGCATATATATCACCATTGCCCTTGATTTTCTTGTCTATATATCTCTTATATGTCAACATATAGACGTGTGATTTAGTTTTCGAAGATTTTCAATGCCGAGAACCTCGATCAGAGAGTAAAAAAGGCATAAGGTTCACAATGGTGTAAAACTAAAATGAGATATACCGGGCTAGAATTCCAGTTATAGGAACAAGGGCCAAACCAACCACCCAAGAAAGGAATCGTCGTGCGAAAACACTAGACAACCTCCTAGAAGCAGCTTTTCTTGCCACCAGTCCTTTCTCCATAAATTAGGAATCTGATGCCGTCACTAAACACATTCCTTAAATTGTAGGCATTTGTTGAGTGTTTTTTTTTTTGGTGTCTAATCCGCATATATATCACCATTGTCCTTGATTTCCTTGACTGTGTATCTCTTAAATGTCAACATATACACGTGTGATTTAGTTTATGAAGATTTTTCAATGCCGAGAACCTCAATCAGAGAGTAAAAAAGGCGTACGGTTCACAATGGTGTAAAATGAAAATGGGATATACCGGGCTAGGATTCGAGTTACAGGAACAAGGGCCAAACCAACCACCCAAGAATGGAATCGTCGAGCGAAAACACTTGACAACCTCCTAGAAGCAGCTTTTCTTACCACCAGACATTTCTCCATCAATTAGGAATCTGATGCCGTCACTAAACACATTCCATAAATTGTAGCCATTTGTTGAGTGTTTTTTTTTTGGTGTCTAATCCGCATATATATCACCATTGCCCTTGATTTTCTTGATAGTATATCTCTTAAATGTCAACATATACACGTGTGATTTAGTTTACGAAGAATTTTCATTGCCGAGAACCTCGATCAAAGAGTAAAAAGGCGTAAGGTTCACAATGGTGTAAAATTAAAATGGGATATACCGGGCTAGGATTCGAGTTACAGGAACAAGGGCCAAACCAACCACCCAAGAATGGAATCGTCTAGCGAAAACACTTGACAACCTCCTTGAAGCAGCTTTTCTTGCCACCAGACCTTTCTCCATCAATTAGGAATCTGATGCCGTCACTGAACACATTCCTTAAATTTATGCCATTTGTTGAGTGTTTTTTTTTTGTGTCTAATCCGCATATATATCACCATTGCCATTGATTTTCTTGACTATATATCTCTTAAATATCAACATATACACGTGTGATTTAGTTTAAAAAGATTTTTCAATGCCGAGAACCTCGATCAGAGAGTAGAAAAGGCGTAATGTTCACAATGGTGTAAAATTAAAATGGGATATACCGGGCTAGGATTCGAGTTACAGGAACTAGGGCCTAACCAACCACCCAAGAATGGAATCGTCGAGCGAAAACACTTGACAACCTCCTAGAAGCAGCTATTCTTGCCACTAGACCTTTCTCCATCAATTAGGAATCTGATGTCGTCACTAAACAAATTCCTTAAATTGTAGCCATTTGTTGAGTGTTTTTTTTTTGTGTCTAATCCGCATATATATCACCATTGCCCTTGATTTTCTCGTCTATATATCTATTATATGTCAACATATAGACGTGTGATTTAGTTTTCGAAGATTTTCAATGCCGAGAACCTCGATCAAAGAGTAAAAAAGGCATAAGGTTCACAATGGTGTAAAACTAAAATGAGATATACCGGGCTAGGATTCCAGTTATAAGAACAAGGGCCAAACCAACCACCCAAGAATGGAATCGTCGTGCGAAAACACTTGAAAACCTCCTAGAATCAGCTTTTCTTGCCACCAGTCCTTTCTCCATCAATTAGGAATCTGATGCCGTCACTAAACACATTCCTTAAATTGTAGCCATTTGTTGAGTGTTTTTTTTTTGGTGTCTAATACGCATATATATCACCAATGCCCTTGATTTTCTTGACTGTATATCTCTTAAATATCAACATATACACGTATGATTTAGTTTACGAAGATTTTTCAATGCCGTTAACATTGATCAGATTGTAAAAAAGGCGTAAGGTTCACAATGGTGTATAATTAGAATGGGATATACCGGGCTAGGATTCGAGTTACAGGAACAAGGGCCAAACCAACCACCCAAGAATGGAATCGTCGAGAGAAAACACTTGACAACCTCCTAGAAGCAGCTTTTCTTACCACCAGACCTTTCTCCATTAATTAGGAATCTGATGCCGTCACTAAACACATTCCTTAAATTGTAGCCATTTGTTGAGTGTTTTTTTTGGTGTCTAATCCGCATATATATCACCATTGTCCTTGATTTTCTTGACTGTATATCTCTTAAATGTCAACATATACACGTGTGATTTAGTTTATGAAGATTTTTCAATGCCGAGAACCTCAATCAGAGAGTAAAAAAGGCGTACGGTTCACAATGGTGTAAAATGAAAATGGGATATACCGGGCTAGGATTCGAGTTACATTAACAAGGGCCAAACCAACCACCCAAGAATGGAATCGTCGAGCGAAAACACTTGACAACCTCCTAGAAACAGCTTTTCTTACCACCAGACATTTCTCCATCAATTAGGAACCTGATGCCGTCAATAAACACATTCCATAAATTGTAGCTATTTGTTGAGTGTTTTTTTTTTGTGTCTAATCCGCATATATATCACCATTGCCCTTGATTTTCTTGACTGTATATCTCTTAAATGTCAACATATACACGTGTGATTTAGTTTACGAAGATTTTTCAATGCCGAGAACCTCGATCAAAGAGTAAAATGGCTTAAGGTTCACAATGGTGTAAAATTAAAATGGGATATACCGGGCTAGGATTCGAGTTACAGGAACAAGGGCCAAACCAACCACCCAAGAATGGAATCGTCTAGCGAAAAACTTGACAACCTCCTTGAAGCAGCTTTTCTTGCCACCAGACCTTTCTCCATCAATTAGGAATCTGATGCCGTCACTAAACACATTCCTTAAATTGTAGCCATTTGTTGAGTGTTTTTTTGTGTCTAATCCGCATATATATCACCATTGCCCTTGATTTTCTTGACTGTATATCTCTTAAATATCAACATATGCACGTGTGATTTAGTTTATGAATATTCTTGAATGCCGAGAACCTCGATCAGAGAGTAAAAAAGGCGTAAGGTTCACAATTGTGTAAAATTAAAATGGGATATACCGGTGTAGGATTCGAGTTACAGGAACAAGGGCCAAACTACCCACCCAAGAATGGAATCGTCGAGCGAAAACACTTGACAACTTCCTAGAAGCAGCTTTTCTTACCACTAGACCTTTCTCCATCAATTAGGAATCTGATGCTGTCACTAAACACATTCCTTAAATTGTAGCCATTTGTTAAGTGTTTTTTTGTGTCTTATCCGCATATATATCACCATTGCCCTTGATTTTCTTGACTGTATATCTCTTAAATGTTAACAAATACATGTGTGACTTTGTTTACGAAGATTTTTCAATGCCGAGAACCTCGATCAGAGAGTAAAAAAGGCGTAAGGTTCACAATGGTGTAAAATTAAAATGGGATATACCGGGCTAGGATTCGAGTTACAGGAACAAGGGCCAAACCAACCACCCAAGAATGGAATCGTCGAGCGAAAACACTTGACAACCTCCAAGAAGCAGCTTTTCTTACCACCAGACCTTTCTCCATCAACTAGGAATCTGATGCCGTCACTAAACACATTCCTTAAATTATAGACATTTGTTGAGTGTTTTTTTTGTGTCAAATCCGCATATATATCACCATTGCCCTTGATTTTCTAGACTGTATATCTCTTAAATATCAACATATACACGTGTGATTTAGTTTAAGAAGATTTTTCAATGCCGAGAACCTCGATCAGAGAGAAAAAAAGGCGTAAGGTTCACAATGGTGTAAAATTAAAATGAGATATACCGGGCTAGGATTCGAGTTACAGGACCAAGGGCCAAACCAACCACCCAAGAATGGAATCGTCTAGCGAATACACTTGACAACCTCCTTGAAGCAGCTTTTCTTGCCACCAGACCTTTCTCCATCAATTAGGAATTTGATGCCGTTACTAAACACATTCCTTAAATTGTAGCCATTTGTTGAGTGTTTGTTTTGGTGTCTAATCCGCATATATATCACCAGTGCCCTTGATTTTCTTGACTGTATATCTCTTAAATATCAACATATACACGTGTGATTTAGTTTACGAAGATTTTTCAATGTCGAGAACCTCGATCAGAGAGTAAAAAAGGCGTAAGGTTCACAATGGTGTAAAATTAAAATAGGATATACCGGTCTAGGATTCGAGTTACAGGAACAAGGGCTAAAATAACCACCCAAGAATGGAATCATCGAGCGAAAACACTTGACAACCTCCTAGAAGCAGCTTTTCTTACCACCAGACCTTTCTCCATCAATTAGGAATCTGATGCTGTCACTAAACACATTCCTTAAATTGTAGCCATTTGTTGAGTGTTTTTTTTGTGTCTAATCCGCATATATATCACCATTGCCCTTGATTTTCTTGACTGTATATCTCTTAAATGTTAACATATACATGTGTGATTTAGTTTACAAACATTTTTCAATGCCGAGAACCTCGATCAGTGAGTAAATAAGGCGTAAGATTCACAATGGTGTAAAATTAAAATGGTATATACTGGGCTAGGATTCGAGATACAGGAACAAGGGCCAAACCAACCACCTAAGAATGGAATCGTCAAGCGAAAACACTTGACAACCTCCTAGAAGCAGCTCTTCTTTCCACAAGACCTTTCTCCATCAATTAGGAATCTGATGTCGTCACTAAACACATTCCTTAAATTGTAGACATTTGTTGAGTGTTTTTTTGTGTCTAATCCGCATATATATCACGATTGCCCTTGATTTTCGAGACTGTATATCTCGTAAATGTTAACATATACACGTGTGATTTAGTTTACGAAGATTTTTCAATGCCGAGAACATTGACTAGAGAGTAAAAAAGGCGTAAGGTTCACAATGGTGTAAAATTAGAATGGGATATACCGGGCTAGGATTCGAGTTACAGGAATAAGGGCCAAACCAACCACCCAAGAATGGAATCGTCGAGAGAAAACACTTGACAACCTCCTAGAAGCAGCTTTTCTTACCACCAGACCTTTCTCCATCAATTAGGAATCTGATGCCGTCACTAAACACATTCCTTAAATTGTAGCCATTTGTTGAGTGTTTTTTTTGGTGTCTAATCTGCATATATATCACCATTGTCCTTGATTTTCTTGACTGTATATCTCTTAAATGTCAACATATACACGTGTGATTTAGTTTATGAAGATTTTTCAATGCCGAGAACCTCAATCAGAGAGTAAAAAAGGCGTACGGTTCACAATGGTGTAAAATGAAAATGAGATATACCGGGCTAGGATTCGAGTTACATTAACAAGGGCCAAACCAACCACCCAAGAATGGAATCGTCGAGAGAAAACAACTGACAACCTCCTAGAAGCAGCTTTTCTTACCACCAGACATTTCTCCATCAATTAGGAATCTGATGCCGTCAATAAACACATTCCATAAATTGTAGCCATTTGTTGAGTGTTTTTTTTTTGGTGTCTAATCCGCATATATATCACCATTGCCCTTGATTTTCTTGACTGTATATCTCTTAAATGTCAACATATACACGTGTGATTTAGTTTACGAAGATTTTTCAATGCCGAGAACCTCGATCAAAGATTAAAAAGGCGTAAGGTTCACAATGGTGTAAAATCAAAATGGGATATACCGGGCTAGGATTCGAGTTACAGGATCAAGGGCCAAACTAACCACCCAAGAATGGAATCGTCTAGCGAAAACACTTGAAAACCTCCTTGAAGCAGCTTTTCTTGCCACCAGACCTTTCTCCATCAATTAGGAATCTGATACCGTCACTAAACACATTCCTTAAATTGTAGCCATTTGTTGAGTGTTTTTTTTTGTGTCTAATCCGCATATATATCAACATTGCCCTTGATTTTCTTGACTGTGTATCTCTTAAATGTTAACATAAACACGTGTGATTTAGTTTACGAAGATTTTTCAATGCCGAGAACATTGACCAGAGAGTAAAAAAGGCGTAAGGTTCACAATGGTGTAAAATTAGAATGGGATATACCGGGCTAGGATTCGAGTTACAGGAATAAGGGCCAAACCAACCACCCAAGAATGGAATCGTCGAGAGAAAACACTTGACAACCTCCTAGAAGCAGCTTTTCTTACCACCAGACCTTTCTCCATCAATTAGGAATCTGATGCCGTCACTAAACACATTCCTTAAATTGTAGCCATTTGTTGAGTGTTTTTTTTTGGTGTCTAATCCGCATATATATCACCATTGTCCTTGATTTTCTTGACTGTATATCTCTTAAATGTCAACATATACATGTGTGATTTAGTTTATGAAGATTTTTCAATGCCGAGAACCTCAATCAGAGAGTAAAAAAGGCGTACGGTTCACAATGGTGTAAAACGAAAATGGGATATACCGGGCTAGGATTCGAGTTACATTAACAAGGGCCAAACCAACCACCCAAGAATGGAATCGTCGAGCGAAAACAACTGACAACCTCCTAGAAGCAGCTTTTCTTACCACCAGACATTTCTCCATCAATTAGGAATCTGATGCCGTCAATAAACACATTCCATAAATTGTAGCCATTTGTTGAGTGTTTTTTTTTGGTGTCTAATCCGCATATATATCACCATTGCCCTTGATTTTCTTGACTGTATATCTCTTAAATGTCAACATATACACGTGTGATTTAGTTTACGAAGATTTTTCAATGCCGAGAACCTCGATCAAAGATTAAAAAGGCGTAAGGTTCACAATGGTGTAAAATCAAAATGGGATATACCGGGCTAGGATTCGAGTTACAGGAACAAGGGCCAAACTAACCACCCAAGAATGGAATAGTCTAGCGAAAACACTTGAAAACCTCCTTGAAGCAGCTTTTCTTGCCACCAGACCTTTCTCCATCAATTAGGAATCTGATACCGTCACTAAACACATTCCTTAAATTGTAGCCATTTGTTGAGTATTTTTTTTTTGTGACTAATCCGCATATATATCAACATTGCCCTTGATTTTCTTGACTGTATATCTCTTAAATGTTAACATATACACGTGTGATTTAGTTTACGAAGATTTTTCAATGCCGTGAACATTGACCAGAGAGTAAAAAAGGCGTAAGGTTCACAATGGTGTAAAATTAGAATGGGATATACCGGGCTAGGATTCGAGTTACAGGAATAAGGGCCAAACCAACCACCCAAGAATGGAATCGTCGAGAGAAAACACTTGACAACCTCCTAGAAGCAGCTTTTCTTACCAACAGACCTTTCTCCATCAATTAGGAATCTGATGCCGTCACTAAACACATTCCTTAAATTGTAGCCATTTGTTGAGTGTTTTTTTTGGTGTCTAATCTGCATATATATCACCATTGTCCTTGATTTTCTTGACTGTATATCTCTTAAATGTCAACATATACACGTGTGATTTAGTTTATGAAGATTTTTCAATGCCGAAAACCTCAATCAGAGAGTAAAAAAGGCGTACGGTTCACAATGGAGTAAAATGAAAATGGGATATACCGGGCTAGGATTCTAGTTACATTAACAAGGGCCAAACCAACCACCCAAGAATGGAATCGTCGAGCGAAAACAACTGACAACCTCCTAGAAGAAGCTTTTCTTACCACCAGACATTTCTCCATCAATTAGGAATCTGATGCCGTCAATAAACACATTCCATAAATTGTAGCCATTTGTTGAGTGTTTTTTTTTGGTGTCTAATCCGCATATATATCACCATTGCCCTTGATTTTCTTGACTGTATATCTCTTAAATGTCAACATATACACGTGTGATTTAGTTTACGAAGATTTTTCAATGCCGAGAACCTCGATCAAAGATTAAAAAGGCGTAAGGTTCACAATGGTGTAAAATCAAAATGGCATATACCGGGCTAGGATTCGAGTTACAGGAACAAGGGCCAAACTAACCACCCAAGAATGGAATCGTCTAGCGAAAACACTTGAAAACCTCCTTGAAGCAGCTTTTCTTGCCACCAGACCTTTCTCCATCAATTAGGAATCTGATACCGTCACTAAACACATTCCTTAAATTGTAGCCATTTGTTGAGTGTTTTTTTTTGTGTCTAATCCGCATATATATCAACATTTCCCTTGATTTTCTTGACTGTATATCTCTTAAATGTTAACATATACACGTGTGATTTAGTTTACGAAGATTTTTCAACGCCGAGAACATTGATCAGAGAGTAAAAAAGGCGTAAGGTTCACAATGGTGTGAAATTAGAATGGGATATACCGGGCTAGGATTCGAGTTACAGGAACAAGGGCCAAACCAACCACCCAATAATGGAATCGTCGAGAGAAAACACTTGACAACCTCCTAGAAGCAGCTTTTCTTACCACCAGACCTTTCTCCATCAATTAGGAATCTGATGCCGTCACTAAACACATTCCTTAAATTGTAGCCATTTGTTGAGTGTTTTTTTTGGTGTCTAATCCGCATATATATCACCATTGTCCTTGATTTTCTTGACTGTATATCTCTTAAATGTCAACATATACACGTGTGATTTAGTTTATGAAGATTTTTCAATGCCGAGAACCTCAATCAGAGAGTAAAAAAGGCGTACGGTTCACAATGGTGTAAAATGAAAATGTGATATACCGGGATAGGATTCGAGTTACATTAACAAGGGCCAAACCAACCACCCAAGAATGGAATCGTCGAGCGAAAACAACTGACAACCTCCTAGAAGCAGCTTTTCTTACCACCAGACATTTCTCCATCAATTAGGAATCTGATTCCGTCAATAAACACATTCCATAAATTGTAGCCATTTGTTGAGTGTTTTTTTTTGGTGTCTAATCCGCATATATATCACCATTGCCCTTGATTTTCTTGACTGTATATCTCATAAATGTCAACATATACATGTGTGATTTAGTTTACGAAGATATTTCAATGCCGAGAACCTCGATCAAAGATTAAAAAGGCGTAAGGTTCACAATGGTGTAAAATCAAAATGGGATATACCGGGCTAGGATTCGAGTTACAGGAACAAGGGCCAAACTAACCACCCAAGAATGGAATCGTCTAGCGAAAACACTTGAAAACCTCCTTGAAGCAGCTTTTCTTGCCACCAGACCTTTCTCCATCAATTAGGAATCTGATACCGTCACTAAACACATTCCTTAAATTGTAGCCATTTGTTGAGTGTTTTTTTTTTTGTGTCTAATCCGCATATATATCAACATTGCCCTTGATTTTCTTGACTGTGTATCTCTTAAATGTTAACATATACACGTGTGATTTAGTTTACGAAGATTTTTCAATGCCGAGAACATTGACCAGAGAGTAAAAAAGGCGTATGGTTCACAATGGTGTAAAATTAGAATGGGATATACTGGGCTAGGATTCGAGTTACAGGAATAAGGGCCAAACCAACCACCCAAGAATGGAATCGTCGAGAGAAAACACTTGACAACCTCCTAGAAGCAGCTTTTCTTACCACCAGACCTTTCTCCATCAATTAGGAATCTGATGCCGTCACTAAACACATTCCTTAAATTGTAGCCATTTGTTGAGTGTTTTTTTTGGTGTCTAATCCGCATATATATCACCATTGTCCTTGATTTTCTTGACTGTATATCTCTTAAATGTCAACATATACACGTGTGATTTAGTTTATGAAGATTTTTCAATGCCGAGAACCTCAATCAGAGAGTAAAAAAGGCGTACGGTTCACAATGGTGTAAAATGAAAATGGGATATACCGGGCTAGGATTCGAGTTACATTAACAAGGGCCAAACCAACCACCCAAGAATGGAATCGTCGAGCGAAAACAACTGACAACCTCCTAGAAGCAGCTTTTCTTACCACCAGACATTTCTCCATCAATTAGGAATCTGATGCCATCAATAAACACATTCCATAAATTGTAGCCATTTGTTGAGTGTTTTTTTTTTTGGTGTCTAATCCGCATATATATCACCATTGCCCTTGATTTTCTTGACTGTATATCTTTAAATGTCAACATCTACACGTGTGATTTAGTTTACGAAGATTTTTCAATGCCGAGAACCTCGATCAAAGATTAAAAAGGCGTAAGGTTCACAATGGTGTAAAATCAAAATGGGATATACCGGGCTAGGATTCGAGTTACAGGAACAAGGGCCAAACTAACCACCCAAGAATGGAATCGTCTAGCGAAAACACTTGAAAACCTCCTTGAAGCAGCTTTTCTTGCCACCAGACCTTTCTCCATCAATTAGGAATCTGATACCGTCACTAAACACATTCCTTAAATTGTAGCCATTTGTTGAGTGTTTTTTTTTGTGTTTAATCCGCATATATATCAACATTGCCCTTGATTTTCTTGACTGTATATCTCTTAAATGTTAATATATACACGTGTGATTTAGTTTACGAAGATTTTTCAACGCCGAGAACATTGATCAGAGAGTAAAAAAGGCGTAAGGTTCACAATGGTGTGAAATTAGAATGGGATATACCGGGCTAGGATTCGAGTTACAGGAACAAGGGCCAAACCAACCACCCAATAATGGAATCGTCGAGAGAAAACACTTGACAACCTCCTAGAAGCAGCTTTTCTTACCACCAGACCTTTCTCCATCAATTAGGAATCTGATGCCGTCACTAAACACATTCCTTAAATTGTAGCCATTTGTTGAGTGTTTTTTTTGGTGTCTAATCTGCATATATATCACCATTGTCCTTGATTTTCTTGACTGTATATCTCTTAAATGTCAACATATACACGTGTGATTTAGTTTATGAAGATTTTTCAATGCCGAGAACCTCAATCAGAGAGTAAAAAAGGCGTACGGTTCACAATGGTGTAAAATGAAAATGGGATATACCGGGCTAGGATTCGAGTTACATTAACAAGGGCCAAACCAACCACCCAAGAATGGAATCGTCGAGCGAAAACAACTGACAACCTCCTAGAAGCAGCTTTTCTTACCACCAGACCTTTCTCCATCAATTAGGAATCTGATGCCGTCAATAAACACATTCCATAAATTGTAGCCATTTGTTGAGTGTTTTTTTTTGGTGTCTAATCCGCATATATATCACCATTGCCCTTGATTTTGTTGACTGTATATCTCTTAAATGTCAACATATACACGTGTGATTTAGTTTACGAAGATTTTTCAATGCCGAGAACCTCGATCAAAGAGTAAAAAGGCGTAAGGTTCACAATGGTGTAAAATCAAAATGGGATATACCGGGCTAGGATTCGAGTTACAGGAACAAGGGCCAAACTAACCACCCAAGAATGGAATCGTCTAGCGAAAACACTTGACAACCTCCTTGAAGCAGCTTTTCTTGCCACCAGACCTTTCTCAATCAATTAGGAACCTGATGCCGTCACTAAACACATTCCTTAAATTGTAGCCATTTGTTGAGTGTTTTTTTTGTGTCTAATCCGCATATATATCAACATTGCCCCTGATTTTCTTGACTGTATATCTCTTAAATATCAACATATACACGTGTGATTTAGTTTATGAAGATTTTTCAATGACGAGAACCTCGATCAGAGAGTAAAAAAGGCGTAAGGTTCACAATGGTGTAAAATTAAAATGGGATATACCGGTCTAGGATTCGAGTTACAGGAACAGGGGCCAAAGTAACCACCCAAGAATGGAATCGTCGAGCGAAAACACTTGACAACCTCCTAGAAGCAGCTTTTCTTACCACCAGACCTTTCTCCATAAATTAGGAATCTGATGCTGTCACTAAACACATTCCTTAAATTGTAGCCATTTGTTGAGTGTTTTTTTGTGTCTAATCCGCATATATATCACCATTGCCCTTGATTTTCTTGACTGTATATCTCTTAAATGTTAACATATACATGTGTGATTTTGTTTACGAAGATTTTTCAATGCCGAGAACCTCGATCAGAGAGTAAAAAAGGCGTAAGGTTCACAATGGTGTAAAATTAAAATGGGATATACCGGGCTAGGATTCGAGTTACAGGAACAAGGGCAAAACCAACCACCCAAAAATGGAATCGTCGAGCGAAAACACTTGACAACCTCCTAGAAGCAGATTTTCTTACCACCAGACCTTTCTCCATCAAATAGGAATCTGATGCCGTCACCAAACACATTCCTTAAGTTGTAGCCATTTGTTGAGTGTTTTTGTGGGTGTCTAATCCGCATATATATCACCATTGCCCTTGATTTTCTTGACTGTATATCTCTTAAATATCAACATATACACGTGTGATTTAGTTTACGAAGATTTTTCAATGCCGAGAACCTCGATCAGAGAGTAAAAAAGGTGTAAGGTTCACAATGGTGTAAAATTAAAATGGGATATACCGGGCTAGGATTCGAGTTACAGGAACAAGGTCCAAACCAACCACCCAAGTATGGAATCGTCGAGCGAAAATACATGACACCCTCCTAGAAGCAGCTTTTCTTGCCACTAGACCTTTCTCCATCAATTAGGAATCTGATATCGTCACTAAACACATTCCTTAAGTTGTAGCCATTTGTTGAGTGTTTTTTGTTTTTTGGTGTGTAATCCGCATATATATCACCATTGCCCAAGATTTTCTTGACTGTATATCTCTTAAATGTCAACATATACACGTGTGATTTAGTTTACGAAGACTTTCAATGCCGAGAACCTCGATCAGGGAGTAAAATAAGCGTAAGGTTCACAATGGTGTAAAATTAAAATGTGACATACCAGGCTACGATTTGAGTTACAGGAACAAGGGCCAAACCAACCACCCAAGAATCGAATCGTCGAGCGAAAACACTTGACAACCTCCTAGAAGCAGCTTTTCTTGCCACCAGACCTTTCTCCATCAAATAGGAATCAGATGCCGTCACCTAACACATTCCTTAAGTTGTAGCCATTTCTTGAGTGGTTTTTTTGGTGTCTAATCCGCATATATATATCACCATTGCCCTTGATTTTCTTGACTGTATATCTCTTAAATGTCAACATATACACGTGTGATTTAGTTTACGAAGACTTTCAATGCCGAGAACCTCGATCAGGGAGTAAAATAAGCGTAAGGTTCACAATGGTCTAAAATTAAAATGTGACATACCAGGCTACGATTCGAGTTACAGGAACAAGGGCCAAACCAACCACCCAAGAATCGAATCGTCGAGCGAAAACACTTGACAACCTCCTAGAAGCAGCTTTTCTTGCCACCAGACCTTTCTCCATCAAATAGGAATCAGATGCCGTCACCTAACACATTCCTTAAGTTGTAGCCATTTCTTGAGTGTTTTTTTTGGTGTCTAATCCGCATATATATCACCATTGCCCTTGATTTTCTGGACTGTATATCTCTTAAATGTCAACATATACACGTGTGATTTAGTTTACGATGATTTTTCAATGCCGAGAACCTCGATCAGAGAGTAAAAAAGGTGTAAGGTTCACAATGGTGTAAAATTAAAATGGGATATACCGGGCTAGGATTCGAGTTACAGGAACAAGGGCCAAACCAACCACCCAAGTATGGAATCGTCGAGCGAAAATACATGACACCCTCCTAGAAGCAGCTTTTCTTGCCACTAGACCTTTCTCCATCAATTAGGAATCTGATACCGTCACTAAACACATTCCTTAAATTGTAGCCATTTGTTGAGTGTTTTTTTGTTTTTTGGTGTCTAATCCGCATATATATCACCATTGCCCAAGATTTTCTTGACTGTATATCTCTTAAATGTCAACATATACATGTGCGATTTAGTTTACGAAGACTTTCAATGCCGAGAACCTCGACCAGAGAGTAAAATAGGCGTAAGGTTCACAATGGTGTAAAATTAAAATGTGACATACCAGGCTACGATTCGAGTTACAGGAACAAGGGCCAAACCAACCACCCAAGAATGGAATCGTCGAGCGAAAACACTTAACAACCTCCTAGAAGCAGCTTTTCTTGCCACCAGACCTTTCTCCATCAAATAGGAATCAGATGCCGTCACCAAACACATTCCTTAAGTTGTAGCCATTTGTTGAGTGTTTTTTTTGGTGTCTAATCCGCATATATATCACCATTGCCCTTGATTTTCTTGACTGTATATCTCTTAAATGTCATCATATACACGTGTGATTTGGTTTACGAAGATTTTTCAATGCCGAGAACCTCGATCAGAGAGTAAAAAAGGCGTAAGGTTCACAATGGTGTAAAATTAAAATGGGATATACCGGGCTAGGATTCGAGTTACAGGAACAAGGGCCAAACCAACCACCCAAAAATGGAATCGTCGAGCGAAAATACTTGACACCCTCCTAGAAGCAGCTTTTCTTTCCACCATACCTTTCTCCATCAATTAGGAATCTGATGCCGTCACTAAACACATTCCTTAAATTGTAGCCATTTGTTGAGTGATTTTTTTTTGGTGTCTAATCTGCATATATATCACCATTGCCCTTGATTTTCTTGACTGTATATCTCTTAAATGTTAACATATACATGTGTGATTTTGTTTACGAAGATTTTTCAAGGCCGAGAACCTCGATCAGAGAGTAAAAAAGGCGTAAGGTTCACAATGGTGTAAAATTAAAATTGGATATACCGGGCTAGGATTCGAGTTACAGGAACAAGGACCAAACCAACCACCCAAGAATGGAATCGTCGAGCGAAAACACTTGCCAACCTCCTAGAAGCAGCTTTTCTTACCACCAGACCTTTCTCCATCAATTAGAAATCTGATGCCGTCACTAAACACATTCCTTAAATTGTAGACATTTGTTGAGTGTTTTTTTTTTGTGTCTAATCCGCATATATATCACCATTGCCCTTGATTTTCTAGACTGTATATCTCTTAAATATCAACATATACACGTGTGATTTAGTTTAAGAAGATTTTTCAATGCCGAGAACCTCGATCAGAGAGTAAAAAAGGCGTAAGGTTCACAATGGTGTAAAATTAAAATGGGATATACCGGGCTAGGATTCGAGTTACAGGACCAAGGGCCAAACCAACCACCCAAGAATGGAATCGTCTAGCGAATACACTTGACAACCTCCTTGAAGCAGCTATTCTTGCCACCAGACCTTTCTCCATCAATTAGGAATCTGATGCCGTCACTAAACACATTCCTTAAATTGTAGCCATATGTTGAGTGTTTTTTTTTTGTGTCTAATCCGCATATATATCACCACTGCCCTTGATATTCTTGACTGTATATCTCTTAAATATCAACATATACACGTGTGATTTAGTTTACGAAGATTTTTCAATGTCGAGAACCTCGATCAGAGAGTAAAAAAGGCGTAAGGTTCACAATGGTGTAAAATTAAAATGGGATATACCGGTCTAGGATTCGAGTTACAGGAACAAGGGCTAAACTAACCACCCAAGAACGGAATCGTCGAGCGAAAACACTTGACAACCTCCTAGAAGCAGCTTTTCTTACCACCAGACCTTTCTCCATCAATTAGGAATCTGATGCTGTCACTAAACACATTCCTTAAATTGTAGCCATTTGTTGAGTGTTTTTTTTTTGTGTCTAATCCGCATATATATCACCATTGCCCTTGATTTTCTTGACTGTATATCTGTTAAATGTTAACATATACATGTGTGATTTAGTTTACGAAGATTTTTCAATGCCGAGAACCTCGATCAGTGAGTAAATAAGGCGTAAGGTTCACAATGGTGTAAAATTATAATGGGATATACTGGGCTAGGATTCGAGATACAGGAACAAGGGCTAAACCAACCACCCAAGAATGGAATCGTCAAGCGAAAACACTTGACAACCTCCTAGAAGCAGCTCTTCTTACCACAAGACCTTTCTCCATCAATTAGGAATCTGATGCCGTCACTAAACACATTCCTTAAATTGTAGACATTTGTTGAGTGTTTTTTTGTGTCTAATCCGCATATATATCACCACTGCCCTTAATTTTCTAGACTGTATATCTCTTAAATGTTAACATATACACGTGTGATTTAGTTTACGAAGATTTTTCAATGCCGAGAACCTTGATCAGAGAGTAAAAAAGGCGTAAGGTTCACAATGGTGTAAAATTAGAATGGGATATACCGGGCTAGGATGCGAGTTACAGGAACAAGGGCCAAACCAACCACCCAAGAATGGAATCGTCGAGAGAAAACACATGACAACCTCCTAGAAGCAGCTTTTCTTACCACCAGACCTTTCTCCATCAATTAGGAATCTGATGCCGTCACTAAACACATTCCTTAAATTGTAGCCATTTGTTGAGTGTTTTTTTTGGTGTCTAATCCGCATATATATCACCATTGTCCTTGATTTTCTTGACTGTATATCTCATAAATGTCAACATATACACGTGTGATTTAGTTTATGAAGATTTTTCAATGCCGAGAACCTCAATCAGAGAGTAAAAAAGGCGTACGGTTCACAATGGTGTAAAATGAAAATGGGATATACCGGGCTAGGATTCGAGTTACATTAACAAGGGCCAAACCAACCACCCAAGAATGGAATCGTCGAGCGAAAACAGCTGACAACCTCCTAGAAGCAGCTTTTCTTACCACCAGACATTTCTCCATCAATTAGGAATCTGATGCCGTCAATTAACACATTCCATAAATTGTAGCCATTTGTTGAGTGTTTTTTTTTTGTGTCTAATCCGCATATATATCACCATTGCCCTTCATTTTCTTGACTGTATATCTCTTAAATGTCAACATATACACGTGTGATTTAGTTTACGAAGATTTTTCAATGCCGAGAACCTCGATCAAAGAGTAACATGGCGTAATGTTCACAATGGTGTAAAATTAAAATGGGATATACCTGGCTAGGATTCGAGTTACAGGAACAAGGGCTAAACCAGCCACCCAAGAATGGAATCGTCTAGCGAAAACACTTGACAACCTCCTTGAAGCAGCTTTTCTTGCCACCCGACCTTTCTCCATCAATTAGGAATCTGATGCCGTCACTAAACACATTCCTTAAATTGTAGCCATTTGTTGAGTGTTTTTTTTGTGTCTAATCCGCATATATATCACCATTGCCCTTGATTTTCTTGACTGTATATCTCTTTAATGTCAACATATACACGTGTGATTTAGTTTACGAAGATTTTTCAATGCCGAGAACCTCAATCAGAGAGTAAAAAAGGCGTAAGGTTCACAATGGTGTAAAATTAAAATGGGATATACCGGGCTAGGATTCGAGTTACAGGAATAAGGGCCAAACCAACCACCCAAAAATGGAATCGTCGAGCGAAAATACTTGACACCCTCCTAGAAGCAGCTTTTCTTGCCACCAGACCTTTCTCCATCAATTAGGAATCTGATGCCGTCACTAAACACATTCCTTAAATTGTAGCCATTTGTTGAGTATTTTTTGTTTTTTGGTGTCTAATCCGCATATATATCACCATTGCCCTTGATTTTCTTGACTGTATATTTCTTAAATGTCAACATATACACGTGTGATTTAGTTTACGAAGACTTTCAATGCCGAGAACCTTGATCAGAAAGTAAAAAAGGCGTAAGGTTCACAATGGTGTAAAATTAAAATGGGATATACCGGGCTTCGATTCGAGTTACAGGAACAAGGTCCAAACCAACCACCCAAGAATGGAATCGTCGAGCGAAAACACCTGACAACCTCCTAGAAGCAGCTTTTCTTGCCACCAGACCTTTCTCCATCAAATAGGAATCTGATGCCGTCACCAAACACATTCCTTAAGTTGTAGCCATTTGTTGTGTGTTTTTTTTTGTGTCTAATCCGCATATATATCACCATTGCCCTTGATTTTCTTGACTGTATATCTCTTAAATGTCAACATACACACATGTGATTTAGTTTACGAAGATTTTTCAATGCCGAGAACCTCGATCAGAGAGTCAAAAAGGCGTAAGGTTCACAATGGTGTAAAATTAAAATGGGATATACCGGGTTAGGTTTCGAGTTACAGGAACAAGGGCCAAACCAACCACCCAAAAATGGAATCGTCGAGCGAAAATACTTGACACCCTCCTAGAAGCAGCTTTTCTTGCCACCAAACCTTTCTCCATCAATTAGGAATCTGATGCCGTCACTAAACACATTCCTAAAATTGTAGCCATTTGTTGAGTATTTTTTGTTTTTTGGTTCTAATCCGCATATATATCACCATTGCCCTTGATTTTCTTGACTGTATATCTCTTAAATGTCAACATATACACGTTTGATTTAGTTTACGAAGACTTTCAATGCCGAGAACCTTGATCAGAGAGTAAAAAGGCGTAAGGTTCACAATGGTGTAAAATTAAAATGGGATATACCGGGCTACGATTCGAGTTACAGGAACACGGTCCAAACCAACCACCCAAGAATGGAATCGTCGAGCGAAAACACCTGACAACCTCCTAGAAGCAGCTTTTCTTGCCACCAGACCTTTCTCCATCAAATAGGAATCTGATGCCGTCACCAAACACATTCCTTAAGTTGTATCCATTTGTTGTGTGTTTTTTTTTTGTGTCTAATCCGCATATATATCACCATTGCCCTTGATTTTCTTGACTGTATATCTCTTAAATGTCAACATATACACATGTGATTTAGTTTACGAAGATTTTTCAATGCCGAGAACCTCGATCAGAGAGTAAAAAAGGCGTAAGGTTCACAATGGTGTAAAATTAAAATGGGATATACCGGGTTAGGTTTCGAGTTACAGGAACAAGGGCCAAACCAACCACCCAAAAATGGAATCGTCGAGCGAAAATCCTTGACACCCTCCTAGAAGCAGCTTTTCTTGCCACTAGACCTTTCTCCATCAATTAGGAATCTGATGCCGTCACTAAACACATTCCTTAAATTGTAGCCATTTGTTGAGTGATTTTTTTTTGGTGTCTAATCCGCATTTATATCACCATTGCCCTTGATTTTCTTGACTGTATATCTCTTAAATGTCAACATATACACGTGTGATTTAGTTTAGGAAGATTTTTCAATGCCGAGAACCTCGATCAGAGAGTAAAAAAGGCGTAAGGTTCACAATGGTGTAAAATTAAAATGGGATATAGCGGGCTAGGATTCGAGTTACAGGAACAATGGCCAAACCAACCACCCAAGAATGGAATTGTCGAGCGAAAATACTTGACACCCTCCTAGAAGCAGCTTTTCTTGCCACCAAACCTTTCTCCATCAATTAGGAATCTGATGCCGTCACTAAACACATTCCTAAAATTGTAGCCATTTGTTGAGTATTTTTTGTTTTTTGGTTCTAATCCGCATATATATCACCATTGCCCTTGATTTTCTTGACTGTATATCTCTTAAATGTCAACATATACACGTTTGATTTAGTTTACGAAGACTTTCAATGCCGAGAACCTTGATCAGAGAGTAAAAAGGCGTAAGGTTCACAATGGTGTAAAATTAAAATGGGATATACCGGGCTACGATTCGAGTTACAGGAACACGGTCCAAACCAACCACCCAAGAATGGAATCGTCGAGCGAAAACACCTGACAACCTCCTAGAAGCAGCTTTTCTTGCCACCAGACCTTTCTCCATCAAATAGGAATCTGATGCCGTCACCAAACACATTCCTTAAGTTGTAGCCATTTGTTGTGTGTTTTTTTGTGTCTAATCCGCATATATATCACCATTGCCCTTGATTTTCTTGACTGTATATCTCTTAAATGTCAACATATACACAAGTGATTTAGTTTACGAAGATTTTTCAATGCCGAGAACCTCGATCAGAGAGTAAAAAAGGCGTAAGGTTCACAATGGTGTAAAATTAAAATGGGATATACCGGGTTAGGATTCGAGTTACAGGAACAAGGGCCAAACCAATCACCCAAAAATGGAATCGTCGAGCGAAAATACTTGACACCCTCCTAGAAGCAGCTTTTCTTGCCACCAGACCTTTCTACATCAATTAGGAATCTGATGTCGTCACTAAACACATTCCTTAAATTGTAGCCATTTGTTGAGTCATTTTTTTTTGGTGTCTAATCCGCATTTATATCACCATTGCCCTTGATTTTCTTGACTGTATATCTCTTAAATGTCAACATATACACGTGTGATTTAGTTTAGGAAGATTTTTCAATGCCGAGAACCTCGATCAGAGAGTAAAAAAGGCGTAAGGTTCACAATGGTGTAAAATTAAAATGGGATATAGCGGGCTAGGATTCGAGTTACAGGAATAAGGGCCAAACCAACCACCCAAGAATGGAATCGTCGAGCGAAAATACTTGACACCCTCCTAGAAGCAGCTTTTCTTGCCACCGGACCTTTCTCCATCAATTAGGAATCTGATGCCGTTACTAAACCCATTCCTTAAATTGTAGCCATTTGTTGAGTGTTTTTTGTCTTTTGGTGTCTAATCCGCATATATATCACCATTGCCCTTGATTTTCTTAACTGTATATCTCTTAAATGTCAACATATACACGTGTGATTTAGTTTACGAAGACTTTCAATGCCGAGAACCTCGATCAGAGAGTAAAAAAGGTGTAAGGTTCACAATGGTGTAAAATTAAAATGGGATATACCGGGCTAGGATTCGAGTTACAGGAACAATGGCCAAACCAACCACCCAACATTGGAATCGTCGAGCGAAAATACTTGACACCCTCCTAGAAGCAGCTTTTCTTGCCACCAGACCTTTCTCCATCAATTAGGAATCTGATGCCGTCACTAAACACATTCCTTAAATTGTAGCCATTTGTTGAGTATTTTTTGTTTTTTGGTGTCTAATCCGCATATATATCTCCATTGCCCTTGATTTTCTTGAATATATATCTCTTAAATGTCAAAATATACACGTGTGATTTAGTTTACGAAGACTTTCAATGCCGAGAACCTCGATCAGAGAGTATAAAAGGCGTAAGGTTCACAATGGTGTAAAATTAAAATGGGATATACCGGGCTACGATTCGAGTTACAGGAACAAGGTCCAAACCAACCACCCAAGAATGGAATCGTCGAGCGAAAACACTTGACAACCTCCTAGAAGCAGCTTTTCTTGCCACCAGACCTTTCTCCATCAATTAGGAATCTGATGCCGTCACTAAACACATTCTTAAAATTGTAGCCATTTCTTGAGTATTTTTTGTTTTTTGGTGTCTAATCCGCATATATATCACCATTGCCCTTGATTTTCTTGACTGTATATCTCTTAAATGTCAACATATACACGTGTTATTTAGTTTACGAAGACTTTCAATGCCGAGAACCTCGATCAGAGAGTAAAAAAGGCGTAAGGTTCACAATGGTGTAAAATTAAAATGGGATATACCGGGCTAGGATTCGAGTTACAGGAACAAGGGCCAAACCAACCACCCAAGAATGGAATCGTCGAGCGAAAACACTTGACAACCTCCTAGAAGCAGCTTTTCTTGCCACCAGACCTTTCTCCATCAAATAGGAATCTGATGCCGTCACCAAACATATTCCTTAAGTTGTAGCCATTTGTTGTGTGTTTTTTTTTGTGTCTAATCCGCATATATATCACCATTGCTCTTGATTTTCTTGATTGTATATTTCTTAAATGTCAACATATACACACGTGATTTAGTTTACGAAGATTTTTCAATGCCGAGAACCTCTATTAGAGAGTAAAAAAGGCGTAAGGTACACAATGGTGTAAAATTAAAATGGGATATAACGGGCTAGGATTCGAGTTACAGGAACAAGGGCCAAACCAACCACCCAAAAATGGAATCGTCGAGCGAAAATACTTGACACCCTCCTAGAAGCAGCTTTTCTTGCCACCAGACCTTTCTGCATCAATTAGGAATCTGATGCCGTCACTAAACACATTCCTTAAATTGTAGCCATTTGTTGAGTGATTTTTTTTGGTGTCTAATCCGCATATATATCACCATTGCCCTTGATTTTCTTGACTGTATATCTCTTAAATGTCAACATATACACGTGTGATTTAGTTTAGGAAGATTTTTCAATGCCGAGAACCTCGATCAGTGAGTAAATAAGGCGTAAGGTTCACAATGGTGTAAAATTAAAATGGTATATACTGGGCTAGGATTCGAGATACAGGAACAAGGGCCAAACCAACCACCCAAGAATGGAATCGTCGAGTGAAAATACTTGAAACCCTCCTAGAAGCAGCTTTTCTTGCCACCAGACCTTTCTCCATCAATTAGGAATCTGATGCCGTCACTAAACACATTCCTTAAATTGTAGCCATTTTGTTGAGTATTTTTTTTTGGTGTCTAATCCGCATATATATCACCATTGCCCTTGATTTTCTTGACTGTATATCTCTTAAATGTCAACATATACACGTGTGATTTAGTTTACGAAGACTTTCAATGCCGAGAACCTCGATCAGAGACTAAAAAAGGCGTAAGGTTCACAATGGTGTAAAATTAAAATGGGATATACCGGGCTACGATTCGAGTTACAGGAACAAGATCCAAACCAACCACCCAAGAATGGAATCGTCGAGAGAAAACACTTGACAACCTCCTAGAAGCAGCTTTTCTTGCCACCAGACCTTTCTCCATCAATTAGGAATCTGATGCCGTCACTAAACACATTCCTTAAATTGTAGCCATTTTTTGAGTGATTTTTTTTTGGTGTCTAATCCGCATATATATCACCATTGCCCTTGATTTTCTTAACTGTGTATCTCTTAAATGTCAACGTATACACGTGTGATTTTGTTTAGGAAGATTTTTCAATGCCGTGAACCTCCATCAGAGAGTAAAAAAGGCGTAAGGTTCACAATGGTGTAAAATTAAAATGGGATATACCGGGCTAGGATTCGAGTTACAGGAATAAGGGCCAAACCAACCACCCAAGAATGGAATCGTCGAGCGAAAATACTTGACACCCTCCTAGAAGCAGCTTTTCTTTCCACCAGACCTTTCTCCATCAATTAGAAATCTGATGCCGCCACTAAACACATTCCTTAAATTGTAGCTATTTGTTGAGTGATTTTTTTTGCTGTTTAATCCGCATATATATCACCATTGCCCTTGATTTTCTTGACTGTATATCTCTTAAATGTCAACATATACACGTGTGATTTAGTTAACGAAGATTTTTCAATGCCGAGAACCTCGATCAGAGTATAAAAAAGGCGTAAGGTTCACAATGGTGTAAAATTAAAATGGGATATACCGGGCTAGGATTCGAGTTACAGGAACAAGGGCCAAACCAACCACCCAAGAATGGAATCGTCGAGCGAAAACACTTGACAACCTCCTAGAAGCAGCTTTTCTTGCCATCAGACCTTTCTCCACCAATTAGGAATCTGATGCCGTCACTAAACACATTCCTTAAATTGTAGCCATTTGTTGAGTGTGTTTTTTTTTGGTGTCAAATCCGCATATATATCACCATTGCCCTTGATTTTCTTGACTGTATATCTCCTAAATGTCAACAAATACACGTGTGATTTAGTTTACGAAGATTTTTCAATGCCGAGAACCTCTATCAGAGAGTAAAAAAGACTTATGGTTCACAATGGTGTAAAATTAAAATGGGATATACCGGACTAGAATTCGAGTTACAGGATCAAGGGCCAAACCAACCACCCAAGAATGGAATCGTCGAGCGAAAATACTTGACACCCTCCTAGAAGCAGCTCTTATTACCACCAGACCTTTCTCCATCAATTAGGAATCTGATGCCGTCACTAAACACATTCCTTAAATTGTAGCCATTTGTTGAGTGATTTTTTTTGGTGTCTAATCCGCATATATATCACCATTGCCCTTGATTTTCTTGACTGTATATCTCTTAAATGTCAACATATACACGTGTGATTTAGTTTACAAAGATTTTTCAATGCCGAGAACCTCGATCAGAGAGTAAAAAGGAGTAAGGTTCACAATGGTGTAAAATAAAACTGGGATATACCGGGCTAGGATTCGAGTTACAGGAACAAGGTCCAAACCAACCACCCAAGAATGGAATCGTCGAGCGAAAACACTTAACAACCTCCTAGAAGCAGCTTTTTCTTGCCATCAGACCTTTCTCCACCAATTAGGAATCTGATGCCGTCACTAAACACATTCCTTAAATTGTAGCCATTTGTTGAGTGTGTTTTTTTTGGTGTCTAATCCGCATATATATCACCATTGTCGTTGATTTTCTTGACTGTATATCTTTTAAATGTCAACATATACACGTGTGATTTAGTTTACGATGATTTTTCAATGCCGAGAACCTCGATCAGAGAGTAAAAAAGGCGTAAGGTTCACAATGGTGTAAAATAAAACTGGGATATACCGGGCTAGGATTCGAGTTACAGGAACAAGGGCCAAACCAACCACCTAAGAATGGAATCATCGAGCGAAAATACTTGACACCCTCCTAGAAGCAGCTTTTCTTGCCACCAGACCTTTCTCCATTAATTAGGAATCTGATGCCCTCACTAAACACATTCCTTAAATTGTAGCCATTTGTTGAGTGCGTTTTTTTGGTGTCTAATCCGCATATATATCACCATTGCCCTTGATTTTCTTGACTGTATATCTATTAAATGTCAAAATATACACGTGTGATTTAGTTTACGAAGATTTTTCAATGTCGAGAACCTCGATCAGAGAGTAAAAAAGGCGTAAGGTTCACAATGGTGTAAAATGAAAATGGGATATACCGGGCTAGGATTCGAGTTACAGGATCAAGGGCCAAACCAACCACCCAAGAATGGAATCGTCGAGCGAAAATACTTGACACCCTCCTAGAAGCAGATTTTCTTGCCACCAGACCTTTCTCTATCAATTAGGAATCTGATGCTGTCACTAAACACATTCCTAAAGTTGTAGCCACTTGTTGAGTGATTTTTTTTGTGTCTAATCCGCATATATATCACCAATGCCCTTGATTTTCTTGACTGTATATCTCTTTAATGTCAACATATACACGTGTGATTTAGTTTACAAAGATTTTTCAATGCCGAGAACCTCGATCAGAGAGTAAAAAAGGCGTAAGGTTCACAACGGTGTAAAATTAAAATGGGATATACCGGGCTGGGATTCGAGTTACAGGAACAAGGTCCAAACCAACCACCCAAGAATGGAATCGTCGAGCGAAAACATTTGACAACATCCTAGAAGCAGCCTTTCTTGCCACCAGACCTTTCTCCATCAATTAGGAATCTGATGCCGTCACTAAACACATTGCTTAAATTGTAGCCATTTGTTGAGTGTGTTTTTTTTTTGTGTCTAATCCGCATATATATCACCATTGCCCTTGATTTTCTTGACTGTATATCTATTAAATGTCAAAATATACACGTGTGATTTAGTTTACGAAGATTTTTCAATGTCGAGAACCTCGATCAGAGAGTAAAAAAGGCGTAAGGTTCACAATGGTGTAGAATGAAAATGGGATATACCGGGCTAGGATTCGAGTTACAGGATCAAGGGCCAAACCAACCACCCAAGAATGGAATCTTCGAGCGAAAATACTTGACACCCTCCTAGAAGCAGATTTTCTTGCCACCAGACCTTTCTCTATGAATTAGGAATCTGATGCCGTCACTAAACACATTCCTTAAATTGTAGCCATTTGTTGAGTGATTTTTTTGGTGTCTAATCCGCATATATATCACCATTGCCCTTGATTTTATTGACTGTATATCTCTTAAATGTCAACATATACACGTGTGATTTAGTTTACAAAGATTTTTCAATGCCGAGAACCTCGATCAGAGAGTAAAAAGGAGTAAGGTTCACAATGGTGTAAAATTAAAATGGGATATACCGGGCTAGGATTCGAGTTACAGGAACAAGGTCCAAACCAACCACCCAAGAATGGAATCGTCGAGCGAAAACACTTAACAACCTCCTAGAAGCAGCTTTTTCTTGCCATCAGACCTTTCTCCACCAATTAGGAATCTGATGCCGTCACTAAACACATTCCTTAAATTGTAGCCATTTGTTGAGTGTGTTTTTTTTTGGTGTCTAGTCCGCATATATATCACCATTGTCCTTGATTTTCTTGACTGTATATCTTTTAAATGTCAACATATACACGTGTGATTTAGTTTACGATGATTTTTCAATGCCGAGAACCTCGATCAGAGAGTAAAAAAGGCGTAAGGTTCACAATGGTGTAAAATTAAAATGGGATATACCGGGCTAGGATTCGAGTTACAGGAACAAGGGCCAAACCAACCACCTAAGAATGGAATGATCGAGCGAAAATACTTGACACCCTCCTAGAAGCAGCTTTTCTTGCCACCAGACCTTTCTCCATCAATTAGGAATCTGATGTCGTCACTAAACACATTCCTTAAATTGTAGCCATTTGTTGAGTGCGTTTTTTTGGTGTCTAATCCGCATATATATCACCATTGCCCTTGATTTTCTTGACTGTATATCTATTAAATGTCAAAATATACACGTGTGATTTAGTTTACGAAGATTTTTCAATGTCGAGAACCTCGATCAGAGAGTAAAAAAGTCGTAAGGTTCACAATGGTGTAAAATGAAAATGGGATATACCGGGCTAGGATTCGAGTTACAGGATCAAGGGCCAAACCAACCACCCAAGAATGGAATCGTCGAGCGAAAATACTTGACACCCTCCTAGAAGCAGATTTTCTTGCCACCAGACCTTTCTCTATCAATTAGGAATCTGATGCTGTCACTAAACACATTCCTAAAATTGTAGCCACTTGTTGAGTGATTTTTTTTTGTGTCTAATCCGCATATATATCACCAATGCCCTTGATTTTCTTGACTGTATATCTTTTAAATGTCAACATATACACGTGTGATTTAGTTTACGATGATTTTTGAATGCCGAGAACCTCGATCAGAGAGTAAAAAAGGCGTAAGGTTCACAATGGTGTAAAATTAAAATGGGATATACCGGGCTAGGATTCGAGTTACAGGAACAAGGGCCAAACCAACCACCTAAGAATGGAATGATCGAGCGAAAATACTTGACACCCTCCTAGAAGCAGCTTTTCTTGCTACCAGACCTTTCTCCTTCAATTAGGAATCTGATGCCGTCACTAAACACATTCCTTAAATTGTAGCCATTTGTTGAGTGTGTTTTTTTGGTGTCTAATCCGCATATATATCACCATTGCCCTTGATTTTCTTGACTGTATATCTCTTAAATGTCAACATATATATGTGTGATTTAGTTTACGAAGATTTTTCAATGCCGAGAACCTCGATCAGAGAGTAAAAAAGGCGTAAAGTTCACGATGGTGTAAAATTAAAATGGGATATACCGGGCTAGGATTCGAGTTACTGGAACAAGGGCCAAACCAACCACCCAAGAATGGAATAGTCGAGCGAAAATACTTGACACCCTCCTAGAAGCAGCTTTTCTGCCACCAGACCTTTCTCCATCAATTAGGAATCTGATCCCGTCACTAAACACATTCCTTAAATTTTATCCATTTGTTGAGTGATTTTTTTTGTGTCTAATCCGCATATATATCTCCATTGCCCTTGATTTTCTTGACTGTATATCTCTTAAATGTCAACATATACACGTGTGATTTAGTTTACGAAGATTTTTCAATGCCGAGAACCTCGATCAGAGAGTAAAAAAGGAGTAAGGCTCACAATGGTGTAAAATTAAAATGGGATATACCGGGCTAGGATTCGAGTTACATGAACAAGGTCTAAACCAACCACCTAAGAATGGAATCGTCGAGCGAAAACACATGACAACCTCCTAGAAGCAGCTTTTCTTGCCACCAGACCTTTCTCCATCAATTAGAAATCGGATGCCGTCACTAAACACATTCCTTAAATTGTAGCCATTTGTTGAGTGTGTTTTTTTTTTGTCTAATCCGCATATATATCACCAATGCCCTTGATTTTCTTGACTGTATATCTCTTTAATGTCAACATATACACGTGTGATTTAGTTTACAAAGATTTTTCAATGCCGAGAACCTCGATCAGAGAGTAAAAAAGGCGTAAGGTTCACAACGGTGTAAAATTAAAATGGGATATACCGGGCTAGGATTCGAGTTACAGGAACAAGGTCCAAACCAACCACCCAAGAATGGAATCGTCGAGCGAAAACATTTGACAACCTCCTAGAAGCAGCCTTTCTTGCCACCAGACCTTTCTCCATCAATTAGGAATCTGATGCCGTCACTAAACACATTCCTTAAATTGTAGCCATTTGTTGAGTACGTTTTTTTTGTGTCTAATCCGCATATATATCACCATTGCCCTTGATTTTCTTGACTGTATATCTATTAAATGTCAAAATATACACGTGTGATTTAGTTTACGAAGATTTTTCAATGTCGAGAACCTCGATCAGAGAGTAAAAAAGGAGTAAGGTTCACAATGGTGTAAAATGAAAATGGGATATACCGGGCTAGGATTCGAGTTACAGGATCAAGGGCCAAACCAACCACCCAAGAATGGAATCGTCGAGCGAAAATACTTGACACCCTCCTAGAAGCAGATTTTCTTGCCACCAGACCTTTCTCTATCAATTAGGAATCTGATGCCGTCACTAAACACATTCCTTAAATTGTAGCCATTTGTTGAGTGATTTTTTTTGGTGTCTAATCCGCATATATATCACCATTGCCCTTGATTTTCTTGACAGTATATCTCTTAAATGTCAACATATACACGTGTGATTTAGTTTACAAAGATTTTTCAATGCCGATAACCTCGATCAGAGAGTAAAAAGGAGTAAGGTTCACAATGGTGTAAAATTAAAATGGGATATACCGGGCTAGGATTCGAGTTACAGGAACAAGGTCCAAACCAACCACCCAAGAATGGAATCGTCGAGCGAAAACACTTAACAACCTCCTAGAAGCAGCTTTTTCTTGCCATCAGACCTTTCTCCACCAATTAGGAATCTGATGCCGTCACTAAACACATTCCTTAAATTGTAGCCATTTGTTGAGTGTGTTTTTTTGGTGTCTAATCCGCATATATATCACCATTGTCCTTGATTTTCTTGACTGTATATCTTTTAAATGTCAACATATACACGTGTGATTTAGTTTACGATGATTTTTCAATGCCGAGAACCTCGATCAGAGAGTAAAAAAGGCGTAAGGTTCACAATGGTGTAAAATTAAAATGGGATATACCGGGCTAGGATTCGAGTTACAGGAACAAGGGCCAAACCAACCACCTAAGAATGGAATCATCGAGCGAAAATACTTGACACCCTCCTAGAAGCAGCTTTTCTTGCCACCAGACCTTTCTCCATCAATTAGGAATCTGATGCCGTCACTAAACACATTCCTTAAATTGTAGCCATTTGTTGAGTGCGTTTTTTTGGTGTCTAATCCGCATATATATCACCATTGCCCTTGATTTTCTTGACTGTATATCTATTAAATGTCAAAATATACACGTGTGATTTAGTTTACGAAGATTTTTCAATGTCGAGAACCTCGATCAGAGAGTAAAAAAGGCGTAAGGTTCACAATGGTGTAAAATGAAAATGGGATATACCGGGCTAGGATTCGAGTTACAGGATCAAGGGCCAAACCAACCACCCAAGAATGGAATCGTCGAGCGAAAATACTTGACACCCTCCTAGAAGCAGATTTTCTTGACACCAGACCTTTCTCTATCAATTAGGAATCTGATGCTGTCACTAAACACATTCCTAAAATTGTAGCCACTTGTTGAGTGATTTTTTTTGTGTCTAATCCGCATATATATCACCAATGCCCTTGATTTTCTTGACTGTATATCTCTTTAATGTCAACATATACACGTGTGATTTAGTTTACAAAGATTTTTCAATGCCGAGAACCTCGATCAGTGAGTAAAAAAGGCGTAAGGTTCACAACGGTGTAAAATTAAAATGGGATATACCGGGCTAGGATTCGAGTTACAGGAACAAGGTCCAAACCAACCACCCAAGAATGGAATCGTCGAGCGAAAACATTTGACAACCTCCTAGAAGCAGCCTTTCTTGCCACCAGACCTTTCTCCATCAATTAGGAATCTGATGCCGTCACTAAACACATTGCTTAAATTGTAACCATTTGTTGAGTGTGTTTTTTTTGGTGTCTAATCCGCATATATATCACCATTGCCCTTGATTTTCTTGACTGTATATCTCCTAAATGTCAACAAATACACGTGTGATTTAGTTTACGAAGACTTTTCAATGCCGAGAACCTCGATCAGAGAGTAAAAAAGGTATAAGGTTCACAATGGTGCAAAATTAAAATGGGATATACCGGGCTAGGATTCGAGTTACAGGAACAAGGGCCAAACCAACAACCCAAGAATGGAATCGTCAAGCGAAAACACTTGACAACCTCCTAGAAGCAGCTTTTCTTACCACCCGACCTTTCTCAATCAATTAGGAATTTGATGCCGTCACTAAACACATTCCTTAAATTGTAGCCATTTGTTGAGTGTGTTTTTTTTTTGGTGTCTAATCCGCATATATATCACCATTGCCCTTGATTTTCTTGACTGTATATCTCTTAAATGTCAACATATACACGTGTGATTTAGTTTACGAAGATTTTTCAATGCCGAAAGCCTCGATCAGAGAGTAAAAAAGGCTTAAGGTTCACAATAGTGTAAAATTAAAATGGGATATACCGGGCTAGGATTCGAGTTACAGGAACAAGGGCCAAACCAACCACCCAAGAATGGAATCGTCGAGCGAAAACACTTGACACCCTCCTAGAAGCAGTTTTTTTGCCACCAGACCTTTCACCATCAATTAGGAATTTGATTCCGTCACTAAACAAATTCCTTAAATTGTAGCCATTTGTTGAGTGATTTTTTTTGTTGTCTAATCCGCATATATATCACCATTGCCCTTGATTTTCTTGACTGTATATCTCTTAAATGTCAACATGTACACGTGTGATTCAGTTTACGAAGATTTTTCAATGCCGAGAACCTCGATCAGAGAGTAAAAAAGGCGTAAGGTTCACAATGGTGTAAAATTAAAATGGGATATACCGGGCTAGGATTCGAGTTACAGGAACAAGGTCCAAACCAACCACCCAAGAATGGAATCGTCGAGCGAAAACACTTAACAACCTCCTAGAAGCAGCTTTTTCTTGCCATCAGACCTTTCTCCACCAATTAGGAATCTGATGCCGTCACTAAACACATTCCTTAAATTGTAGCCATTTGTTGAGTGTGTTTTTTTGGTGTCTAATCCGCATATATATCACCATTGTCCTTGATTTTCTTGACTGTATATCTTTTAAATGTCAACATATACACGTGTGATTTAGTTTACGATGATTTTTCAATGCCGAGAACCTCGATCAGAGAGTAAAAAAGGCGTAAGGTTCACAATGGTGTAAAATTAAAATGGGATATACCGGGCTAGGATTCGAGTTACAGGAACAAGGGCCAAACCAACCACCTAAGAATGGAATCATCGAGCGAAAATACTTGACACCCTCCTAGAAGCAGCTTTTCTTGCCACCAGACCTTTCTCCATCAATTAGGAATCTGATGCCGTCACTAAACACATTCCTTAAATTGTAGCCATTTGTTGAGTGCGTTTTTTTGGTGTCTAATCCGCATATATATCACCATTGCCCTTGATTTTCTTGACTGTATATCTATTAAATGTCAAAATATACACGTGTGATTTAGTTTACGAAGATTTTTCAATGTCGAGAACCTCGATCAGAGAGTAAAAAAGGCGTAAGGTTCACAATGGTGTAAAATGAAAATGGGATATACCGGGCTAGGATTCGAGTTACAGGATCAAGGGCCAAACCAACCACCCAAGAATGGAATCGTCGAGCGAAAATACTTGACACCCTCCTAGAAGCAGATTTTCTTGACACCAGACCTTTCTCTATCAATTAGGAATCTGATGCTGTCACTAAACACATTCCTAAAATTGTAGCCACTTGTTGAGTGATTTTTTTTGTGTCTAATCCGCATATATATCACCAATGCCCTTGATTTTCTTGACTGTATATCTCTTTAATGTCAACATATACACGTGTGATTTAGTTTACAAAGATTTTTCAATGCCGAGAACCTCGATCAGTGAGTAAAAAAGGCGTAAGGTTCACAACGGTGTAAAATTAAAATGGGATATACCGGGCTAGGATTCGAGTTACAGGAACAAGGTCCAAACCAACCACCCAAGAATGGAATCGTCGAGCGAAAACATTTGACAACCTCCTAGAAGCAGCCTTTCTTGCCACCAGACCTTTCTCCATCAATTAGGAATCTGATGCCGTCACTAAACACATTGCTTAAATTGTAACCATTTGTTGAGTGTGTTTTTTTTGGTGTCTAATCCGCATATATATCACCATTGCCCTTGATTTTCTTGACTGTATATCTCCTAAATGTCAACAAATACACGTGTGATTTAGTTTACGAAGACTTTTCAATGCCGAGAACCTCGATCAGAGAGTAAAAAAGGTATAAGGTTCACAATGGTGCAAAATTAAAATGGGATATACCGGGCTAGGATTCGAGTTACAGGAACAAGGGCCAAACCAACAACCCAAGAATGGAATCGTCAAGCGAAAACACTTGACAACCTCCTAGAAGCAGCTTTTCTTACCACCCGACCTTTCTCAATCAATTAGGAATTTGATGCCGTCACTAAACACATTCCTTAAATTGTAGCCATTTGTTGAGTGTGTTTTTTTTTTGGTGTCTAATCCGCATATATATCACCATTGCCCTTGATTTTCTTGACTGTATATCTCTTAAATGTCAACATATACACGTGTGATTTAGTTTACGAAGATTTTTCAATGCCGAAAGCCTCGATCAGAGAGTAAAAAAGGCTTAAGGTTCACAATAGTGTAAAATTAAAATGGGATATACCGGGCTAGGATTCGAGTTACAGGAACAAGGGCCAAACCAACCACCCAAGAATGGAATCGTCGAGCGAAAACACTTGACACCCTCCTAGAAGCAGTTTTTTTGCCACCAGACCTTTCACCATCAATTAGGAATTTGATTCCGTCACTAAACAAATTCCTTAAATTGTAGCCATTTGTTGAGTGATTTTTTTTGTTGTCTAATCCGCATATATATCACCATTGCCCTTGATTTTCTTGACTGTATATCTCTTAAATGTCAACATGTACACGTGTGATTCAGTTTACGAAGATTTTTCAATGCCGAGAACCTCGATCAGAGAGTAAAAAAGGCGTAAGGTTCACAATGGTGTAAAATTAAAATGGGATATACCGGGCTAGGATTCGAGTTACAGGAACAAGGTCCAAACCAACCTCCCAAGAATGGAATCGTCGAGCCAAAACACTTGACAACCTCCTAGAAGCAGCTTTTCTTGCCATTAGACCTTTCTCCACCAATTAGGAATCTGATGCCGTCACTAAACACATACCTTAAATTGTAGCCATTTGTTGAGTGTGTTTTTTTTGGTGTCTAATCCGCATATATATCACCATTGTCCTTGATTTTCTTGACTGTATATCTCTTAAATGTCAACATATACACGTGTGATTTAGTTAACGAAGATTTTTCAATGCCGAGAACCTCGATCAGAGAGTAAAAAAGGCGTAAGGTTCACAATGGTGTAAAATTAAAATGGGATATACCGGGCTAGGATTCGAGTTACAGGAACAAGGGCCAAACCAACCACCCAAGAATGGAATCATCGAGCGAAAATACTTGACACCCTCCTAGAAGCAGCTTTTCTTGCCACCAGACCTTTCTCCATCAATTAGGAATCTGATGCCGTCACTAAACACATTCCTTAAATTGTAGCCATTTGTTGAGTACGTTTTTTTTGTGTCTAATCCGCATATATATCACCATTGCCCTTGATTTTCTTGACTGTATATCTATTAAATGTCAACATATAGATGTGTGATTTAGTTTACGAAGATTTTTCAATGTCGAGAACCTCGATCAGAAAGTAAAAAAGGCGTAAGGTTCACAATGGTGTAAAATTAAAATGGGATATATCGGGCTAGGATTCGAGTTACAGGAACAAGGGCCATACCAACCACCCAAGAATGGAATCGTCGAGCGAAAATACTTGACACACTCCTAGAAGCAGATTTTCTTGCCACCAGACCTTTCTCAATCAATTAGGAATCTGATGTTATCACTAAACACATTCCTTAAATTGTAGCCATTTGTTTAGTGATTTTTTTTGGTGTCTAATCCGCATATATATCACCAATGCCCTTGATTTTCTTGACTGTGTATCTGTTGAATGTCAACATATACACGTGTGATTTAGTTTACAAAGATTTTTCAATGCCGAGAAACTCGAACAGAGAGTAAAAACGGCGTAAGGTTCACAACGGCGTAAAATTTCAATGGGATATACCGGGCTAGGATTCGAGTTACAGGAACAAGGTCCAAACCAACCACCTAAGAATGGAATCGTCGAGCGAAAACACATGACAACCTCCTAGAAGCAGCTTTTCTTGCCACCAGAGATTTCTCCATCAATTAGGAATCGGATGCCGTCACTAAACACATTCGTTAAATTGTAGCCATTTGTTGAGTGTGTTTTTTTTGTCTAATCCGCATATATATCACCATTGCCCTTGATTTTCTTGACTGTATATCTCTTAAATGTCAACATATACACGTGTGATTTAGTTTACGAAGATTTTTCAATGCTGAAAGTCTCGATCAGAGAGTAAAAAAGCCTTAAGGTTCACAATGGTGTAAAATTAAAATGGGATATACCGGGCTAGGATTCGAGTTACAGGAACAAGGGTCAAACCAACCACCCAAGAATGGAATTGTCGAGCGAAAACACTTGACAACCTCCTAGAAGCAGCCTTTCTTGCCACCAGACCTTTCTCCTTCAATTAGGAATCTGATGCCGTCACTAAACACATTCCTTAAATTGTAGCCATTTGTTGAGTGTGTTTTTTTTGGTGTCTAATCCGCCTATATATCACCATTGCCCATGATTTTCTTGACTGTATATCTCTTAAATGTCAACAAATACACGTGTGATTTAGTTTACAAAGATTTTTTAATGCCGAGAACCTCGATCAGAGAGTAAAAAAGGCATAAGGTTCACAATGGTGTAAAATTAAAATGGGATATACCGGGCTAGGATTCGAGTTACAGGAACAAGGGCCACACCAACAACCCAAGAATGGAATCGTCAAGCGAAAACACTTGACAACCTCCTAGAAGCAGCTTTTCTTGCCACCAGACCTTCCTCCATCAATTAGTAATCTGATGCCGTCACTAAACACATTCCTTAAATTGTAGCCATTTGTTGAGTGATTTTTTTTGTGTCTAATCCGCATATATATCTCCATTGCCCTTTATTTTCTTGATTGTATATCTCTTAAATGTCAAGATATACACGTGTGATTTAGTTTACGAAGATTTTTCAATGCCGAGAACCTCGATCAGAGAGTAAAAAAGGAGTAAGGCTCACAATGGTGTAAAATTAAAATGGGATATACCGGGCTAGGATTCGAGTTACAGGAACAAGGTCTAAACCAACCACCTAAGAATGGAATTGTCGAGCGAAAACACATGACAACCTCCTAGAAGCAGCTTTTCTTGCCACCAGAGATTTCTCCATCAATTAGGAATCGGATGCCGTCACTAAACACATTCCTTAAATTGTAGCCATTTGTTGAGTGTGTTTTTTTTTCTAATCCGCATATATATCACCATTGCCCTTGATTTTCTTGACTGTATATCTCTTAAATGTCAACATATACACGTGTGATTTAGTTTACGAAGATTTTTCAATGCTGAAAGCCTCGATCAGAGAGTAAAAAAGCCTTAAGGTTCACAATGGTGTAAAATTAAAATGGGATATACCGGGCTAGGATTCGAGTTACAGGAACAAGGGTCAAACCAACCACCCAAGAATGGAATTGTCGAGCGAAAACAGTTGACAACCTCCTAGAAGCAGCCTTTCTTGCCACCAGACCTTTCTCCTTCAATTAGGAATCTGATGCCGTCACTAAACACATTCCTTAAATTGTAGCCATTTGTTGAGTGTGTTTTTTTGGTGTCTAATCCGCATATATATCACCATTGCCCTTGATTTTCTTGACTGTATATCTCTTAAATGTCAACATATATATGTGTGATTTAGTTTACGAAGATTTTTCAATGCCGAGAACCTCGATCAGAGAGTAAAAAAGGCGTAAAGTTCACGATGGTGTAAAATTAAAATGGGATATACCGGGCTAGGATTCGAGTTACTGGAACAAGGGCCAAACCAACCACCCAAGAATGGAATAGTCGAGCGAAAATACTTGACACCCTCCTAGAAGCAGCTTTTCTGCCACCAGACCTTTCTCCATCAATTAGGAATCTGATCCCGTCACTAAACACATTCCTTAAATTTTATCCATTTGTTGAGTGATTTTTTTTGTGTCTAATCCGCATATATATCTCCATTGCCCTTGATTTTCTTGACTGTATATCTCTTAAATGTTAACATATACACGTGTGATTTAGTTTACGAAGATTTTTCAATGCCGAGAACCTCGATCAGAGAGTAAAAAAGGAGTAAGGCTCACAATGGTGTAAAATTAAAATGGGATATACCGGGCTAGGATTCGAGTTACATGAACAAGGTCTAAACCAACCACCTAAGAATGGAATCGTCGAGCGAAAACACATGACAACCTCCTAGAAGCAGCTTTTCTTGCCACCAGACCTTTCTCCATCAATTAGAAATCGGATGCCGTCACTAAACACATTCCTTAAATTGTAGCCATTTGTTGAGTGTGTTTTTTTTTTGTCTAATCCGCATATATATCACCATTGCCCTTGATTTTCTTGACTTTATATCTCTTAAATGTCAACATATACACGTGTGATTTAGTTTACGAAGATTTTTCAATGCCGAAAGCCTCGATCAGAGAGTAAAAAAGGAGTAAGGTTCACAATGGTGTAAAATTAAAATGGGATATACCGGGCTAGGATTCGAGTTACAGGAACAAGGGCCAAACCAAACACCCAAGAATGGAATCGTCGAGCGAAAACACTTGACAACCTCCTAGAAGCAGCCTTTCTTGCCACCAGACCGTTCTCCATCAATTAGGAATCTGATGCCGTCATTAAACACAATCCTTAAATAGTAGCCATTTGTTGAGTGTGTTTTTTTTGGTGTCTAATCCGCATATATATCACCATTGCCCTTGATTTTCTTGATTGTATATCTCTTAAATGTCAACAAATACACGTGTGATTTAGTTTACGTAGATTTTTTATTGCCGAGAACCTCGATCAGAGAGTAAAAAAGGCATAAGGTTCACAATGGTGTAAAATTAAAATGGGATATACCGGGCTAGGATTCGAGTTACAGGAACACGGGCCACACCAACAACCCAAGAATGGAATCGTCAAGCGAAAACACTTGACAACCTCCTAGAAGCAGCTTTTCTTGCCACCAGACCTTCCTCCATCAATTAGGAATCTGATGCCGCCAGTAAACACATTCCTTAAATTGTTGTCATTTGTTGAGTGTGTTTTTTTTGTATCTAATCCGCATATATATCACCATTGCCCTTGATTTTCTTGACTGTATATCTCTTAAATGTCAACATATACACGTGTGATTTAGTTTACGAAGATTTTTCAATGCCGAGAACCTCGATCAGACAGTAAAAAAGGCGTAAGGTTCACGATGGTGTAAAATTAAAATGGGATATACCGGGCTAGGATTCGAGTTACAGGAACAAGGTCCAAACCAACCACCCAAGAATTGAATAGTCGAGCGAAAATACTTGACACCCTCCTAGAAGCAGCTTTTTTGCCACCAGACGTTTCTCCATCAATTAGGAATCTGGTCCCGTCACTAAACACATTCCTTAAATTGTAGCCATTTGTTGAGTGATTTTTTTTGGTGTCTAATCCGCATATATATCACCATTGCCCTTGATTTTCTTGATTGTATATCTCTTAAATGTCAACATATACACGTGTGATTTAGTTTACGAAGATTTTTCAATGCCGAGAACCTCGATCAGAGAGTAAAAAAGGCGTAAGGTTCACAATGGTGTAAAATTAAAATGGGATATACCGGGCTAGGATTCGAGTTACAGGAACAAGGGCTAAACCAACCACAGAAGAATGGAATCGTCGAGCGAAAACACTTGACAACCTCCTAGAAGCAGCTTTTCTTTCCACCAGACCTTTCTCTATCAATTAGGAATCTGATGCTGTCACTAAACACATTCCTTAAATTGTAGCCATTTGTTTATTGATTTTTTTTTGTGTCTAATCCACATATATATCACCAATGCCCTTGATTTTCTTGACTGTATATCTCTTGAATGTCAACATATACACGTGTGATTTAGTTTACGAAGATTTTTCAATGCCGAGAACCTCGATCAAAGAGTAAAAAACGCGTAAGGTTCACAACGGCGTAAAACTAATATGGGATATACCGGGCTAGGATTCGAGTTACAGGAACAAGGTCCAAACCAACCACCTAAGAATGGAATCGTCGAGCGAAAACACATGACAACCTCCTAGAAGCAGCTTTACTTGCCACCAGACATTTCTCCATCAATTAGGAATCGGATGCCGTCACTAAACACATTCCTTAAATTGTAGCCATTTGTTGAGTGTGTGTTTTTTTTTTGTCTAATCCGCATATATATCACCATTGCCCTTGATTTTCTTGACTGTATATCGCTTAAATGTCAACATATACACGTGTGATTTAGTTTGCGAAGATTTTTCAATGCCGAAAGCCTCGATCAGAGAGTAAAAAAGGCTTAAGGTTCACAATGGTGTAAAATTAAAATGGGATATACCGGGCTAGGATTCGAGTTACAGGAACAAGGGTCAAACCAACCACCCAAGAATGGATTCGAGTTACAGGAACAAGGGCTAAACCAACCACAGAAGAATGGAATCGTCGAGCGAAAACACTTGACAACCTCCTAGAAGCAGCTTTTCTGCCACCAGACCTTTCTCCATCAATTAGGAATCTGATCCCGTCACTAAACACATTCCTTAAATTGTATCCATTTGTTGAGTGATTTTTTTTGTGTCTAATCCGCATATATATCTCCATTGCCCTTGATTTTTTTGATTGTATATCTCTTAAATGTCAACATATACACGTGTGATTTAGTTTACGAAGATTTTTCAATGCCGAGAACCTCGATCAGAGAGTAAAAAAGGAGTAAGGCTCACAATGGTGTAAAATTAAAATGGGATATACCGGGCTAGGATTCGAGTTACATGAACAAGGTCTAAACCAACCACCTAAGAATGGAATCGTCGAGCGAAAACACATGACAACCTCCTAGAAGCAGCTTTTCTTGCCACCAGACCTTTCTCCATCAATTAGAAATCGGATGCCGTCACTAAACACATTCCTTAAATTGTAGCCATTTGTTGATTGTGTTTTTTTTTTCTAATCCGCATATATATCACCATTGCCCTTGATTTTCTTGACTTTATATCTCTTAAATGTCAACATATACACGTGTGATTTAGTTTACGAAGATTTTTCAATGCCGAAAGCCTCGATCAGAGAGTAAAAAAGGAGTAAGGTTCACAATGGTGTAAAATTAAAATGGGATATACCGGGCTAGGATTCGAGTTACAGGAACAAGGGCCAAACCAAACACCCAAGAATGGAATCGTCGAGCGAAAACACTTGACAACCTCCTAGAAGCAGCCTTTCTTGCCACCAGACCTTTCTCCATCAATTAGGAATCTGATGCCGTCACTAAACACATTCATTAAATTGTAGCCATTTGTTGAGTGTGTTTTTTTTGGTGTCTAATCCGCATATATATCACCATTGCCCTTGATTTTCTTGATTGTATATCTCTTAAATGTCAACAAATACACGTGTGATTTAGTTTACGAAGATTTTTTAATGCCGAGAACCTCGATCAGAGAGTAAAAAAGGCATAAGGTTAACAATGGTGTAAAATTAAAATGGGATATACCGGGCAAGGATTCGAGTTACAGGAACAAGGGCCACACCAACAACCCAAGAATGGAATCGTCAAGCGAAAACACTTGACAACCTCCTAGAAGCAGCTTTTCTTGCCACCAGACCTTCCTCCATCAATTAGGAATCTGATGCCGTCACTAAACACATTCCTTAAATTGTAGCCATTTTTTGAGTGTGTTTTTTTTTGGTGTCTAATTAGCATATATATCACCATTGCCCGTGATTTTCTTGACTGTATATCTCTTAAATGTCAACATATACACGTGTGATTTAGTTTACGAAGATTTTTCAATGCCGAGAACCTCGATCAGAGAGTAAAAAAGGCGTAAAGTTAACGATGGTGTAAAATTAAAATGGGATATACCCGGCTAGGATTCGAGTTACAGGAACAAGGGCCAAACCAACCACCCAAGAATGGAATACTCGAGCGAAATTACTTGACACCCTCCTAGAAACAGCTTTTCTGCCACCAGACCTTTCTCCATCAATTAGGAATCTGATCCCGTCACTAAACACATTCCTTAAATTGTATCCATTTGTAGAGTGATTTTTTTTGTGTCTAATCCGCATATATATCTCCATTGCCCTTGATTTTATTGATTGTATATCTCTTAAATTTCAACATATACACGTGTGATTTAGTTTACGAAGATTTTTCAATTCCGAGAACCTCGATCAGAGAGTAAAAAAGGAGTAAGGTTCACAATGGTGTAAAATTAAAATGGGATATACCGGGCTAGGATTCGCGTTACAGGAACAAGGTCTAAACCAACCACCTAAGAATGGAATCGTCGAGCGAAAACACATGACAACCTCCTAGAAGCAGCTTTTCTTGCCACCAGACCTTTCTCCATCAATTAGAAATCGGATGCCGTCACTAAACACATTCCTTAAATTGTAGCCATTTGTTGAGTGTGTTTTTTTGTCTAATCCGCATATATATCACCATTGCCCTTGATTTTCTTGACTTTATATCTCTTAAATGTCAACAGATACACGTGTGATTTAGTTTACGAAGATTTTTCAATGCCGAAAGCCTCGATCAGAGAGTAAAAAAGGAGTAAGGTTCACAATGGTGTAAAATTAAAATGGGATATACCGGGCTAGGATTCGAGTTACAGGAACAAGGGCCAAACCAAACACCCAAGAATGGAATCGTCGAGCGAAAACACTTGACAACCTCCTAGAAGCAGCCTTTCTTGCCACCAGACCTTTCTCCATCAATTAGGAATCTGATGCCGTCACTAAACACATTCATTAAATTGTAGCCATTTGTTGAGTGTGTTTTTTTTGGTGTCTAATCCGCATATATATCACCATTGCCCTTGATTTTCTTGACTGTATATCTCTTAAATGTCAACAAATACACGTGTGATTTAGTTTACGAAGATTTTTTAATGCCGAGAACCTCGATCAGAGAGTAAAAAAGGCATAAGGTTAACAATGGTGTAAAATTAAAATGGGATATACCGGGCAAGGATTCGAGTTACAGGAACAAGGGCCACACCAACAACCCAAGAATGGAATCGTCAAGCGAAAACACTTGACAACCTCCTAGAAGCAGCTTTTCTTGCCACCAGACCTTCCTCCATCAATTAGGAATCTGATGCCGTCACTAAACACATTCCTTAAATTGTAGCCATTTGTTGAGTGTGTTTTTTTTTTGGTGTCTAATTAGCATATATATCACCATTGCCCGTGATTTTCTTGACTGTATATCTCTTAAATGTCAACATATACACGTGTGATTTAGTTTACGAAGATTTTTCAATGCCGAGAACCTCGATCAGAGAGTAAAAAAGGCGTAAAGTTAACGATGGTGTAAAATTAAAATGGGATATACCCGGCTAGGATTCGAGTTACAGGAACAAGGGCCAAACCAACCACCCAAGAATGGAATAGTCGAGCGAAATTACTTGACACCCTCCTAGAAACAGCTTTTCTGCCACCAGACCTTTCTCCATCAATTAGGAATCTGATCCCGTCACTAAACACATTCCTTAAATTGTAGCCATTTGTAGAGTGATTTTTTTTGTGTCTAATCCGCATATATATCTCCATTGCCCTTGATTTTATTGATTGTATATCTCTTAAATTTCAACATATACACGTGTGATTTAGTTTACGAAGATTTTTCAATTCCGAGAACCTCGATCAGAGAGTAAAAAAGGAGTAAGGTTCACAATGGTGTAAAATTAAAATGGGATATACCGGGCTAGGATTCGCGTTACAGGAACAAGGTCTAAACCAACCACCTAAGAATGGAATCGTCGAGCGAAAACACATGACAACCTCCTAGAAGCAGCTTTTCTTGCCACCAGACCTTTCTCCATCAATTAGGAATCGGATGCCGTCACTAAACACATTCCTTAAATCGTAGCCATTTGTTGAGTGTGTTTTTTTTTGTCTAATCCGCATATATATCACCATTGCCCTTGATTTTCTTGACTGTATATCTCTTAAATGTCAACATATACACGTGTGATTTAGTTTACGAAGATTTTTCAATGCCGAAAGCCTCGATCAGAGACTAAAAAAGGAGTAAGGTTCACAATGGTGTAAAATTAAAATGGGATATACCTGGCTAGGATTCTAGTTACAGGAACAAGGGCCAAACCAAACTCCCAAGAATGGAATCGTCGTGCGAAAACACTTGACAACCTCCTAGAAGCAGCCTTTCTTGCCACCAGATCTTTCTCCATCAATTAGGAATCTGATGCCGTCACTAAACACATTCCTTAAATTGTAGCCATTTTTTGAGTGTGTTTTTTTGGTGTCTAATCCGCATATATATCACCATTGCCCTTGATTTTCTTGATTGTATATCTCTTAAATGTCAACAAATACACGTTTGATTTAGTTTACGTAGATTTTTTAATCCCGAGAACCTCGATCAGAGAGTAAAAAAGGCATAAGGTTCACAATGGTGTAAAATTAAAATTGGATATACCGGGCTAGGATTCGAGTTACAGGAACAAGGGCCAAACCAACATCCCAAGAATGGAATCGTCAAGCGAAAACACTTGACAACTTTATAGGAGCAGCTTTTCTTGCCACCAGACCTTCCTCCATCAATTAGGAATCTGATGCCGTCACTAAACACATTCCTTAAAAAGTAGCCATTTGTTGAGTGTGTTTTTTTTGTGTCTAATCCGCATATATATCACCATTGCCCTTGATTTTCTTGACTGTATATCTCTTAAATGTCAACATATACATGTGTGATTTAGTTTACGAAGATTTTTCAATGCCGAGAACCTCGATCAGAGAGTAAAAAAGGCGTAAGGTTCACGATGGTGTAAAATTAAAATGGGATATACCGGGCTAGGATTCGAGTTACAGGAACAAGGGCTAAACCAACCACCCAAGAATGGAATAGTCGAGCGAAAATACTTGACACCCTCCTAGAAGCAACTTTTTTGCCACCAGACGTTTCTCCATCAATTAGGAATCTGATCCCGTCACTAAACACATTCCTTAAATTTTAGCCATTTGTTGAGTGATTTTTTTTGGTGTCTAATCCGCATATATATCACAATTGCCCTTGATTTTCAAGACTGTATATCTCTTAAATGTCAACATATACACCTATGATTTAGTTTACGAAGATTTTTCAATGCCGAGAACCTCGATCAGAGAGTGAAAAAGGCGTAAGGTTCACAGTGGTGTAAAATTAAAATGGGATATACCGGGCTAGGATTCGAGTTACAGGAACAAGGGCTAAACCAACCGCAGAAGAATGGAATCGTCGAGCGAAAACACTTGACAACCTCCTAGAAGCAGCTTTTCTTGCCACCAGACCTTTCTCTATCAATTAGGAATCTGATGCTGTCACTAAACACATTCCTTAAATTGTAGCCATTTGTTTATTGATTTTTTTTTGTGTCTAATCCGCATATATATCACCAATGCCCTTGATTTTCTTGACTGTATATCTTTTGAATGTCAACATATACACGTGTGATTTAGTTTACGAAGATTTTTCAATGCCGAGAACCTCGATCAGAGAGTAAAAAAGGCGTAAGGTTCACATCGGCGTAAAACTAAAATGGGATATACCGGGCTAGGATTCGAGTTACAGGAACAAGGTCCAAACCAACCACCTAAGAATTGAATCGTCGAGCGAAAACACATGACAACCTCCTAGAAGCAGCTTTACTTGCCACCAGACATTTCTCCATCAATTAGGAATCGGATGCCGTCACTAAACACATTCCTTAAATTGTAGCCATTTGTTGAGTGTGTTTTTTTTTGTCTAATCCGCATATATATCACCATTGCCCTTGATTTTCTTGACTGTATATCGCTTAAATGTCAACATATACACGTGTGATTTAGTTTGCGAAGATTTTTCAATTCCGAAAGCCTCGATCAGAGAGTAAAAAAGGCTTAAGGTTCACAATGGTGTAAAATTAAAAAGGGATATACCGGGCTAGGATTCGAGTTACAGGAACAAGGGTCAAACCAACCACCCAAGAATGGAATCGTCGAGCGAAAACACTTGACAACCTCCTAGAAGCAGCCTTTCTTGCCACCAGACCTTTCTCCATCAATTAGGAATCTGATGCCGTCACTAAACACATTCATTAAATTGTAGCCATTTGTTGAGTGTGTTTTTTTTGGTGTCTAATCCGCATATATATCACCATTGCCCTTGATTTTCTTGACTGTATATCTCTTAAATGTCAACAAATACACGTGTGATTTAGTTTACGAAGATTTTTTAATGCCGAGAACCTCGATCAGAGAGTAAAAAAGGCATAAGGTTAACAATGGTGTAAAATTAAAATGGGATATACCGGGCAAGGATTCTAGTTACAGGAACAAGGGCCACACCAACAACCCAAGAATGGAATCGTCAAGCGAAAACACTTGACAACCTCCTAGAAGCAGCTTTTCTTGCCACCAGACCTTCCTCCATCAATTAGGAATCTGATGCCGTCACTAAACACATTCCTTAAATTGTAGCCATTTGTTGAGTGTGTTTTTTTTTTGGTGTCTAATTAGCATATATATATCACCATTGCCCGTGATTTTCTTGACTGTATATCTCTTAAATGTCAACATATACACGTGTGATTTAGTTTACGAAGATTTTTCAATGCCGAGAACCTCGATCAGAGAGTAAAAAAGGCGTAAAGTTAACGATGGTGTAAAATTAAAATGGGATATACCCGGCTAGGATTCGAGTTACAGGAACAAGGGCCAAACCAACCACCCAAGAATGGAATAGTCGAGCGAAATTACTTGACACCCTCCTAGAAGCAGCTTTTCTGCCACCAGACCTTTCTCCATCAATTAGGAATCTGATCCCGTCACTAAACACATTCCTTAAATTGTAGCCATTTGTTGAGTGATTTTTTTTGTGTCTAATCCGCATATATATCTCCATTGCCCTTGATTTTCTTGATTGTATATCTCTTAAATTTCAACATATACACGTGTGATTTAGTTTACGAAGATTTTTCAATGCCGAGAACCTCGATCAGAGAGTAAAAAAGGAGTAAGGTTCACAATGGTGTAAAATTAAAATGGGATATAACAGGCTAGGATTCGAGTTACAGGAACAAGGTCTAAACCAACCACCTAAGAATGGAATCGTCGAGCGAAAACACATGACAACCTCCTAGAAGCAGCTTTTCTTGCCACCAGACCTTTCTCCATCAATTAGGAATATGATGCCGTCACTAAACACATTCCTTAAATCGTAGCCATTTGTTGAGTGTGTTTTTTTTGTCTAATCCGCATATATATCACCATTGCCCTTGATTTTCTTGACTGTATATCTCTTAAATGTCAACATATACACGTGTGATTTAGTTTACGAAGATTTTTCAATGCCGAAAGCCTCGATCAGAGACTAAAAAAGGAGTAAGGTTCACAATGGTGTAAAATTAAAATGGGATTTACCTGGCTAGGATTCTAGTTACAGGAACAAGGGCCAAACCAAACTCCCAAGAATGGAATCGTCGAGCGAAAACACTTGACAACCTCCTAGAAGCAGCCTTTCTTGCCACCAGACCTTTCTCCATCAATTAGGAATCTGATGCCGTAACTAAACACATTCCTTAAATTGTAGCCATTTGTTGAGTGTGTTTTTTTTGGGGTCTAATCCGCATATATATCACCATTGCCCTTAATTTTCTTGATTGTATATCTCTTAAATGTCAACAAATACACGTGTGATTTAGTTTACGTAGATTTTTTAATCCCGAGAACCTCGATCAGAGAGTAAAAAAGGCATAAGGTTCACAATGGTGTAAAATTAAAATTGGATATACCGGGCTAGGATTCGAGTTACAGGAACAAGGGCCAAACCAACATCCCAAGAATGGAATCGTCAAGCGAAAACACTTGACAACCTCATAGAAGCAGCTTTTCTTGCCACCAGACCTTCCTCCATCAATTAGGAATCTGATGCCGTCACTAAACACATTCCTTAAATAGTAGCCATTTGTTGAGTGTGTTATTTTTTGTGTCTAATCCGCATATATATCACCATTGCCCTTGATTTTCTTGACTGTATATCTCTTAAATGTCAACATATACATGTGTGATTTAGTTTACGAAGATTTTTCAATGCTGAGAACCTCGATCGGAGAGTAAAAAAGGCGTAAGGTTCACGATGGTGTAAAATTAAAATGGGATATACCGGGCTAGGATTCGAGTTACAGGAACAAGGGCTAAACCAACCACCCAAGAATGGAATAGTCGAGCGAAAATACTTGACACCCTCCTAGAAGCAACTTTTTTGCCACCAGACGTTTCTCCATCAATTAGGAATCTGATCCCGTCACTAAACACATTCCTTAAATTTTAGCCATTTGTTGAGTGATTTTTTTTGGTGTCTAATCCGCATATATATCACCATTGCCCTTGATTTTCAAGACTGTATATCTCTTAAATGTCAACATATACACCTGTGATTTAGTTTACGAAGATTTTTCAATGCCGAGAACCTCGATCAGAGAGTAAAAAAGGCGTAAGGTTCACAATGGTGTAAAATTAAAATGGGATATACCGGGCTAGGATTCGAGTTACAGGAACAAGGGCCAAACCAACCACCCAAGAATGGAATCATCGAGCGAAAACACTTGACAACCTCCTAGAAGCAGCTTTTCTTGCCACCAGACCTTTCTCTATCATTTAGGAATCTAATGCCGTCAATAAACACATTCCTTAAATTTTAGCCATTTGTTGAGTGTGTTTTTTTTTGTGTCTAATCTGCATATATATCACGATTTCTCTTGATTTTGTAGACAATATATCTCTTAAATGTCAACATATACACGTGTGATTTAGTTTACGAAGATTTTTCAATGTCGAGAACCTCGATCAGAAAGTAAAAAAGGCGTAAGGTTCACAATGGTGTATATTTAAAATGGGATATACTGGGCTTGGATTCGAGTTACAGGAACAAGTGCCAAAACAACCACCCAAGAATGGAATCGTCGAGCGAAAATACTTGACACCTTCCTAGAAGCAGCTTTTCTTGCCACCAGACCTTTCTCCATCAATTAGGAATATGATGCCGTCACTAAACACATTCCTTAAATTGTAGCCATTTGTTGATTGTGTTTTTTTTTTTGTGTCTAATCCGCATATATATCACCATTGCCCTTGATTTTCTTGATTGTATATTTCTTAAATGTCAACATATACACGTGTGATTTAGTTTACGAAGATTTTTTAAAGCCGAGAACCTCGACCAGAGAGTAAAAAAGGCGTAAGGTTCACAATGGTGTGAAATTAAAATGGGATATACCGGGCTAGGATTCGAGTTATAGGAACAAGGGCCAAACCAACCACTCAAGAATGGAATCGTCGAGCGAAAATAATTGATTCCCTACAAGAAGCAACTTTTCTTGCCACCAGACCTTTCTCCATCAATTAGGAATCTGATGTCGTCACTAAACACATTCCTTAAATTGTAGCCATTTGTTGAATGATTTTTTTTGGTGTCTAAACCGCATTTATATCACCATTGCCCCTAGATTTTCTTGACTGTACATCTCTTAAATGTCAACATATACACGTGTGATTTAGTTTACGAAGATTTTTCAATGCCGAGAACCTCGATCAGAGAGTAAAAAAGGCGTAAGGTTCTCAATGGTGTAAAATTAAAATGGGATATACCGGGCTAGGATTCGAGTTACAGGAACAAGGGCCAAACCAACCACCCAAGAATGGAATCGTCGAGCGAAAACACTTGACAACCTCCTAGAATCAGCTTTTCTTGCCACCAGACCTTTCTCTATCATTTAGTAATCTAATGCCGTCAATAAACACATTCCTTAAATTTTAGCCATTTGTTGAATGGGTTTTTTTTTTGTTTCTAATCTGCATATATATCACCATTTCCCTTGATTTTCTTGACAGTATATCTCTTAAATGTCAACATATACACGTGTGATTTAGTTTACGAAGATTTTTCAATGTCGAGAACCTCGATCAGAGAGTAAAAAAGGCGTAAGGTTCACAATGGTGTATATTTAAAATGGGATATACCGGGCTTGGATTCGAGTTACAGGAACAAGTGCCAAAACAACCACCCAAGAATGGAATCGTCGAGCGAAAATACTTGACACCTTCCTAGAAGCAGCTTTTCTTGCCACCAGACCTTTCTCCATCAATTAGGAATATGATGCCGTCACTAAACACATTCCTTAAATTGTAGCCATTTGTTGATTGTGTTTTTTTTTTGTGTCTAATCCGCATATATATCACCATTGCCCTTGATTTTCTTGATTGTATATTTCTTAAATGTCAACATATACACGTGTGATTTAGTTTACGAAGATTTTTTAAAGCCGAGAACCTCGATCAGAGAGTAAAAAAGGCGTAAGGTTCACAATGGTGTGAAATTAAAATGGGATATACCGGGCTAGGATTCGAGTTATAGGAACAAGGGCCAAACCAACCACTCAAGAATAGAATCGTCGAGCGAAAATAATTGATTCCCTACAAGAAGCAACTTTTCTTGCCACCAGACCTTTCTCCATCAATTAGGAATCCGATGTCGTCACTAAACACATTCCTTAAATTGTAGCCATTTGTTGAATGATTTTTTTTGGTGTCTAATCCGCATTTATATCACCATTTCCCCTTGATTTTCTTGACTATACATCTCTTAAATGTCAACATATACACGTGTGATTTAGTTTACGAAGATTTTTCAATGCCGAGAACCTCGATGAGAAAGTAAAAAAGGCGTAAGGTTCTCAATGGTGTAAAATTAAAATGGGATATACCAGGCTAGGATTCGAGTTACGGCAACAAGGGCCAAACCAACCATCCAAGAATGGAATCGTCGAGCGAAAACACTTGACAACCTCCTAGAAGCAGCTTTTCTTTCCGCCAGACCTTTCTCCATCAATTAGGAATCTGATGCCGTCACTAAACACATTCCTTAAATTGTAGCCATTTGTTGAGTTTTTTTTTGGTGTCTAATCCGCATATATATCACTATTGTCCTTGATTTTCTTGACCGTATATCTCTTAAATGTCAACATATACACGTGTGATTTAGTTTACCAAGATTTTTCAATGCCGAGAACATCGATTAGAGAGTAAAAAGGCGTAAGGTGCACAATTGTGTAAAATTAAAATGGGATATACCGGGATAGGATTCGAGTTACAGGAACAAGGTCCAAACCAACGACCCAAGAATGGAATCGTCGAGCGAAAACACTTGACAACCTCCTAGAAGCAGCTTTCATTGCCACCAGACCTTTCTCCATCAATTAGGAATCAGATGTCGTCACTAAACACATTCCTTAAATTGTAGCCATTTGTTGAGGGTGTTTTTTTTTTTTGTGTCTAATCCACATATATATCACCATTGCCCCAGATTTTCTTGACTGTATATCTCTTAAATGTCAACATATACACGTGTGATTTAGTTTACGAAGATTTTTCAATGCCGAGAACCTCGATCAGAGAGTAAAAAAGGCGTAAGGTTCACAATGGTGTAAAATTAAAATGGGATATACCTGGCTAGGATTCGAGTTACAGGACCAAGGGCAAACCAACCACCCAAGAATGGAATCGTCGAGCGAAAACACTTGACAACCTCCTAGAAGCAGCTTTTCTTGCCACCAGACCTTTCTCCATCAATTAGGAATCTGATGCCGTCACTAAACACATTCCTTAAATTATAGCCATTTGTTGAGGGTGTTTTTTTTTGTGTCTAATCCACATATATATCACCATTGCCCCTGATTTTCTTGACTGTATATCTCTTAAATGTCAACATATACACGTGTGATTTAGTTTACGAAGATTTTTTAAAGCCGAGAACCTCGATCAGAGAGTAAAAAAGGCGTAAGGTTCACAATGGTGTGAAATTAAAATGGGATATACCGGGCTAGGATTCGAGTTATAGGAACAAGGGCCAAACCAACCACTCAAGAATGGAATCGTCGAGCGAAAATAATTGATTCCCTACAAGAAGCAACTTTTCTTGCCACCAGACCTTTCTCCATCAATTAGGAATCTGATGTCGTCACTAAACACATTCCTTAAATTGTAGCCATTTGTTGAGGGTGTTTTTTTTTTGTGTCTAATCCACATATATATCACCATTGCCCCTGATTTTCTTGACTGTATATCTCTTAAATGTCAACATATACACGTGTGATTTAGTTTACGAAGATTTTTCAATGCCGAGAACCTCGATCAGAGAGTAAAAAAGGCGTAAGGTTCACAATGGTGTAAAATTAAAATGGGATATACCTGGCTAGGATTCGAGTTACAGGACCAAGGGCAAACCAACCACCCAAGAATGGAATCGTCGAGCGAAAACACTTGACAACCTCCTAGAAGCAGCTTTTCTTGCCACCAGACCTTTCTCCATCAATTAGGAATCTGATGCCGTCACTAAACACATTCCTTAAATTATAGCCATTTGTTGAGGTTGTTTTTTTTTTTGTGTCTAATCCACATATATATCACCATTGCCCCTGTTTTTCTTGACTGTATATCTCTTAAATGTCAACATATACACGTGTGATTTAGTTTACGAAGATTTTTTAAAGCCGAGAACCTCGATCAGAGAGTAAAAAAGGCGTAAGGTTCACAATGGTGTGAAATTAA
>JARYGA010046695.1:0-27852 GCA_030545235.1 Helianthus tuberosus
GGGAAATGGAGAGTCTGTGTAGACTACACGGACTTGAACAAAGCTTGTCCCAAAGACCCGTTTCCTCTACCTCATATTGATTCGATGGTGGATGCTACTGCTGGCCACGAGATGTTAACCTTCATGGATGCCTCCTCAGGATTCCAACAGATCCAAATGGAACCCTCGGATTAGGAGGATACTGCTTTCCTAACACCGACAGGTATTTATTGTTATACTGCTATGCCTTTTGGTTTAAAAAATGCAGGTGCAACATACAAAAGATTGGTGAACATGATGTTTAAAGACAAGCTGGGGGACACCATGGAGGTATACATCGATGACATGGTAGTTAAATCTAAAAAGGCTGAGGATCATCTCCAGCATATTAAGGGAGCATTCGATATCCTGGACCTATATAATATGAAACTAAATCCAGCCAAATGCCATTTTGGAGTGGGAGCAGGAAAGTTTCTAGGATACATGGTGACAAAAAGGGGGATAGAAGCAAGCCTGGAGCAGATTAAAGCTATCTTGGATATCAAGTCACCTTCCAATATGAAAGATGTTCAAATATTGACAGGGCGAGTAGCAGCATTAAACAGATTTATCTCAAGATCCTCGGAAAAATGCAAGGAATTTTATGATATCCTGAAGAAGAATAAAAAATTCGAATGGGGAGAGAAGCATGAAGCAGCCTTGCAGGATTTGAAGCAGTATCTTTCAACCGCACCTCTATTAATGAAGCCTGAGGATGGTGAACCATTATCTCTGTATCTTGCAGTATCAGGGAATGCAGTAAGTGCTGTCCTTGTAAAGGATCATGAAGGTCAGCAGTATCCTGTCTATTATGTTAGTAAAAGTTTATTAGATGCTGAAACTAGATATTCTCATTTAGAAAAATTGATATTAGCCCTAGTTATGGCGTCAACAAAACTTAGACATTATTTGAAACACATAGGATTCATGTTAAAACCAACTATCCTGTTAAGAATGTGCTTAGGAAACCCGAGATGTTAGGCAGGATGGCTAAGTGGTCAGTAAAATTAAGTGCATATGATTTAATATATGAACCTAGAAATGCCATAAAGTCTCAGGCCCTAGCTGAGTTTGTGGCTGATTTCAGTAGTGATATTCAAAATGAAGTAGACCTAGAAGTGCAACAACTAGGAGAAAATATAGAATCTTGGACACTATATACTGATGGTGCATCTAATGTAAGAGGTGTAGGTTTGGGTATACTACTAAAATCGCCACAGGGGGACATATTACCCCAGGCTATTAGGTGTGAGTTTCCTGCCACTAATAATGAGGCAGAATATGAAGCTTTAATTGCGGGATTAGAATTGGCTAAGAGCATGAATATCAAGGGTTTACAAGTATTTGTTGATTCCTTATTAATTACTAATCATTTTAATGGGACCAATGCAATTAATGGTGAAAAGTTAATCGAGTATCTCGAAATTCTCAAAAAACTAGCAGGATATTTCGATATTTTTACACTTGAACAGGTACCAAGAGAGGATAATGCTGAAGTTGATGCCTTGGCAACTCTAGGATCATCAGTCAGGATACCAGAGGGAACCTAAATACCAATATTACATATCATGTATCCTGTGACGGATCCTCTTAAATCTCAGGATAAGGGAGTAGTGAGTATTCAGGATCTGATAATGAGTATCCCGAGGAGGATCCTAAGTCCTGGACGGCTCCAATCATGAGATATCTCAAGGAAGGACACATCCCAAAGGATGAAAATCCTAAGGCCTTTAGAATGAAGGTATCACAATTCACTATTATAAATAATGTTTTGTATGAGAAATCTCTTGCAGGACCATATCTGAGGTGCTTGGAGTATCCCGAAACCAAAGAAGAGCTTCAGGATATACACGAACGGGATTGTGGTAACCATACTGGGGGCATGTCGTTATTCTCAAAGGTATTAAGAACATGATACTATTGGCCGACGATGAGAAAAGATGCTGCAGAATATGTTCGAAGATGTGATGCATGTCAAAGACACAGTAATATATTACATCAACCTGCTGAGCCACTTTATCCTATCGCTTCCCCTTGGCCATTCATGAAGTGGGGAATGGATATAGTAGGAAAATTGCCAAAGGCTCCAGGAGGAAAAGTCTTCATGCTGGCAATGACTGATTATTTCTCTAAGTGGGTCGAAGCTGAAGCATTTGTTCAAGTTAGAGACCAAGAAGTAGTATCTTTCATAAAAAAGAATATCCTGACTAGGTTTGGAGTACCAGCTGAGATAATTTGTGACAATGGTTCTGAATTTATAAGTAAGAGGACTACTGACTTTTGCAAGAGTTGGGGAATTAAAATGATCACATCTACACCGGTACATCCTCAAGCAAATGGACAAGCAGAATCCTCAAATAAGATAATTGTCAACAATTTGAAGAAAAGACTTGGAGCTAAGAAGGGAAGATGGGCAGAAGAACTACCCTTTGTTTTATGGGCTGATAGAACGACGGTGAAAAGTGCAACTGGCCAAACCCCATTTTCCTTAGTATATGGAGCAGAAGCGGTGATCCCAACAGAAATGGTGATACCTACGGCGAGAAGGTGCACCAACAGAGATCCAACCTCTGGGATCCTGAGCAGAATCCTGAGGCCCTTTGCCAGGAATTGGATATTATTGATGAGACAAGAGATGCGGCAAAGCTAAGAATGGCAACATATCAACAGAGGATATCCAGAGCATACAACAAGAATATAAGGACTAGAAGGTTTCAGGTTGGAGATTTGGTATTAAGAAAGGCTTTTCAGAATACTACTAATCCTGCTGATGGAAAGTTGGCGCCGAAGTGGGAAGGACCCTATGAGATTGAATCAGAATCATGGAAAGGAGCATACCGACTCAAGAATATGGAGGGGGATATGCTACCAAGATCCTGGAATGCTATACACCTAAAGTTCTATTTCAAGTGAGTTTAGAATTTAATTTCTAACTCAGGATGGTATGAATTCTATCTCTTTTAATATGTTTGATATTGTTTATTCTTTTGAACCCAATACTGACTTAAGCATCGGAGGGGTGTTAGCCAGGCTAACACCCACCTTAGTTTGCGATTGTTTTGCAGTATATGCTTCGGGATATAGCTCCAGGATACACGCTCAGGATACTTCGAAAGATTAGAGGATTGGCCCCCTCTCTCATGTTTAAGGGATCCTGATCCCTTCACAGGTTTAAAGGTATTCACATTTCTCTAGAATTGGGTTTAAACACCCCGCCTGGAGCGCAAGTTATCCATGGATAGTTCAAGATAGCGGGACCAGTCCATGTAAAAGTGGTTGACAATTTCGTTATTGTTGGCTATATCCTGGATCCTAAAGGTATATGAGGATTGATCACCCTCTCTCACGGAAGGGTATTTTCATACTCTCTAAGGTTTAAAGGTTATCACATTTCTAAGTCTTGGAGTTTATACACTCCCGCCTGTAACGCATGAAAATTTGGGATTTTCCCCAGAATACTTATGGGTTTATCCCCAGGTTACTAAAGATTTATCTCCAGTACATTTTAGGGTTTACCCCTTGTAACACAAGAACTGTTCAAACAATTGGAACTGATGTTCAGAAAATTTCTAAGTGTTCCAAGACATTATGCACATGGGACATTCCTACTAAGGCAATTGTGTAAAGCTCAAAGGATCAAGCTTGGACCTAGTACACTAAGTGTCCCAGACTAGGGGCATCATCGTTGGAAAAATTGCAAAAGGATTGAAGTTTGATGAAAAGGGTTACACTCTATTTCTGTTATGATCTTTCCTTTATGAACCCTATTTAAATCATTTGAGTTTTTGAAACTATGTTTGGCAAAAACTTAAATATCCCGATTAGGATATATTCTCAGGATATATTTTCGGAATGTATTTTTGGAATATGTTTCTGGATATTTGGGATATAATACTTGGGTTAAAAACTAAAACTGTATTCTAGTCAAACGAGTGTTATCAAAACAAACTTTATAAAGATAAAACCATATTAACCGATGACCAAGGGCTTCGTCCTGAAACTCAGGATCCCTCCACCTCTGGCCATCATTTTGTTTTGATGCAGGAAAAGAAAATTGTTTAAAGGACAAGAAATAAAATTGTTCAAACAAACACAACCATCAAATTTAAAAAATGGGCTCAGGCATGAACATCCATCACTACCCGCTTCGCTGCTTTTAAGGGGCATCACCTTCCTCATTCATCATGTCTTCACCAGCATCCGCTTCAGGATTAGCTTGAACATCCTTCTCAGCCTCATCACCCCCAAGTTTGAGCTAGTGCCACATCAGCACCCCTGTCCCTCATCACACCATTCCACCACGTTAAAGCTTATTTCTCAAAAACACTAGATGCGAACTCTACCTTTCGCTCGTTCGGACACTGAACATGTCTGAAGGTGCTCTCTAGACTCTCGAACCATTGTAGAAGTGCAGTCGCTCCTTGAGACCCAGAAAACTTTGATGGCTTGGCAGAGTTGAATGTCTTGAAGTTGCATGGGGCATTATTGTTGTTGAGGGCTTGGTTACATTGAGCAATGATGTTTGGGATTGCAACAGCCATTTGCTGCGTAATGATAGCTGCCAGTTCTTCATTAGGTACCTGATTGTCGCGTCGTGGAGGCATTCTAAAAGGGGAAACAAGAGAAAACAAGTGAAATGGCATTGGGTAAGAATGGGATGTTGCAATTACCAACCAAAAAGCATGGGTGATGGTCATTTGTTCGAACTATGAAGCAAATAAACGACACACAAAAGCTGAATCAAAGTAAATAGGTCCTCATAATGTATCGCGAAGACATGCTCGCCTATAAGTGGACACTCACCCCAAGAGTTCCCAGGTAAGAGTGACTGGTCCGATACTGCGCATTTGTACGAACACTCTAGCCTTAGATGGAAGACTCAGGGTACAGGCACCCACCCTTCCAGTTTGCACGTGTTCACATTATTTAGACCAAACTTTGACGAGATTTTGAAAACTTGGAAGGTTCAAAACCTTATAATAAATCATCCTAGAACAGATGATTGGTTTTCAAAGCGGATTCGAAATTTGTGTTCTTATTGTGGTTGTCACCTAAAGATAGGCGACAATATTGTTTTAAAACTAAACACAAGATAACTTGTGTTAGGGTCCTAGGAAGGTTATAGTCTAGGTTAAAGCATTACTAATAACCTAATTCCCTATAACCATTGGCTTTGATACCAACTTTTCTGTCACACCCCGACCACGTAAAACAACGAATCTTGACGGAAACGTCGGGGAGTGTCATAACAGAATCATTGTTTCACAACCATGGATTTAATAATTTTGTTTTACTGAAATATTGAACTCATTGTTTTATTACAAATCAAATGAATACAAATATTGTCTTTCAAGTTTTAAAGTCGCTAAGGCACGAGTCCATCCTATGTATAGCATGTATCAACAATCATCACATAGCAGTTCCTGAAACATGTGTAAAAATAGGTACGTCAGCATAAAAATGCCTGTGAGATACATAGGTTTTATTAATGCATGATTCATGACTTGTAAATTTAAAAGAATGTTTAACAAAAATAGTCATGAACTTAAAAATGTTTTCTTTATAAGTGATATAAGAAATCAGATGATATAAAAGAAAGATGCATAATTAAATAATTAAGTAAAATGAGTTTGTATAAAATATGTTGTTTGTAAAACAAGGTTTTGATAAAAAGGTTTGTAGTATACATAAAAATACACTTTGGTTTTAAGAGAGTCGAATAAGTAATATATTAAAATATATTTCAGTTTCAAAATAGTTAAACAGATAGTATATTAAATATACTTTAGTCGTCAAAATAATAGTTTTTAGTAGTATATCAAAAGTATACTTTGGTTTTATTAATAACATATTAAACTATGCTTTGGTTTTATGAATAACATATTAAACTATGTTTTAGTAATTAACAAAATTTATGTTGTTTTGTACAATATCTCATATGAGAGCATATCAAACTATACCTTTGGGAGTATAACAAAATATACAACAAAAATGTGATTTTAGAATTCATTCAGACCTTAGTGTATCAAAATACACCTTTAAGACTATAGAAATACCACAAAGGCAATCCCTATTTGGATAAAATATCCGTTTCTGACATTCCATACAACAGGAATGGGGTGTCAAATCCTATAGCGCTATATCATACTACCAATCGGTCTGGTGAATGTATAAAATAAGTACAATCCAACAATTAATTTTATAATCTTTGAAAAATTAGTGTTTAAACCATAAATAATCATGCAGTTTGTCAAAAGATAAGTACTAACATGTATAACTAATTTATACTTTGAAATCATGAACATAACAATTAGGTACACATGTTTCACCCCAAAACATTGAAAACAGTAAAAGAGGGGACTATGTACTCACTTGAGGATGCTTAGAAGTCTTGAATAACGACCAAGCAAAGCTAGAGGGATCACGGAATCAAACGGCACCTAATATAGGTAACTAAGTAAATAAACCGGACCTAAATCGAAAGATCGGATATAATGAGGTTTCGTAAACCAAATGAGTGTAGGAACTCATGTAATATGGTTAAACAAAGCCGAGATCCTAAAACGGAAACTATCCTAAGTGCTTATGACCCATTACGACCCGTTTAGGTAGCTTATGCTACTTTAACACGTCATTTGTGTAAAACGCGTTCGGACCGCCTAACTAGTCCTATGACAAGTAATATATGCCTTAACATGTCTAATAATGTTGCCTAATCAGTTTAGATGTCAAAATTTATGTTACATATGCTTAAAATGAATTTATGCGTAAAAAAGGCATTTTGGTCATTTACCTATGGTATATAAACTACCTATCATACAACTATTTAAACGAAGTGACTATAAGGTATAACCTTGAAAGGTTATTCCCTATAAAACTATGGTCACAAAACATGTTTGGTCGGATCCTAATGATCGACCAAACGGGTCGGGTTCGAAAGTCTAAGCGGTTGTTTAGACCGCTTATCTTAAACATGTTAAAACATGTTTAACAAGGTTTGAAAACAGGTTTGGTATCAAAACAAAGGGTCTTGATACCTAAGAATAGTTTGGTTGCAAAATACGCAAGAACACGCATTTTGACCGAAACTATGACTCATCACTACACCTAAATAACGTGGTAATCAGTAGGTATAGTCATAGGAGACTATAACCATCGTGATTACAGTCACATTATGAAGTTCAAACGAACTTCGTGTTGACCATTGACTGGTCAAAGCAGAAAGTCAAACACTGTTTGACTTTCCCGCTTAAAAACGCATAAAAGAACGAAAGAAGCTTACAAAGGTTCCAAGCTAGGAAGAACTTGATCTAAATACTTAGGTATGAAGCATAAATCTTCAAATTAGGGCATAAAATTAGATCAAGGTGTGAGGAAAATGGAATGAGAGCTTGGGTATTTATAGATTTCGGAGAACCGTTAGGATCGTTTCTCGCATTTCGTGCCTTGATCTTGACCCTCCATGTGGGCACATGGTATTGCAATACAAGGGGACATGAAATACCATCAAATTTTAGCCCATAGAATGCAAAACTTGGGGTTAAAACCATCAAAACATCAAAATTGGACTAGATACAATGAATCTGGTCATTTGGGCTTTTTGACGCTTTTAGTCCCAGTTGATCAATAAGTTTATTTTTGCGCACCAAAACACCTCAAAGCCTATTTCTAAGATATGTAAAGTATATATAGGGAATGTTTAACTTATGATAATGTTTCGGAATGTTCGTTACAGTACGAATCAGCATACTTTCACAGTTTGTCAAAATTAGTCCCTGTAAGCGAATAAACTTGATTTCGACACACCAAACCTTCCAAAACTTATTTCTAAGTTATGTAAAGGTTATTTAAGATATGTTAAGCCTATGTCACTGTTCCGGAGTTTTTTTTGCATTAAACTGGTTATATTTACGCATCAGTTCGCGTATAACCTTCCAGAAAGCGATTTAGAGCTCGAAATCGAACAAGAATTGATATGTGCGAACGATGCACATATTTATACAAAATCCAAGTATGAAATACACTATTTCATTGGTTTGGTATTTGTTTGATGGTTGAAGTGACATAGGTGTCGCAGTCTCCCCTACTTTAGGAAATTTCGTCCCGAAATTTAATTTTAGAGGAAACTTGTGAAGAAAACTGTGATTGTTTCGCTTTCGAATGAATCCCTCGATAAGTAAAACTCTGAGTCATGTTCGGATTCTTAGCGAAATTGTCAACTGTCAAAGTGAAGTCCTTTTAGTAACAAAACATGGAGTTTCGAACTACGGACAGAAGAACGTTTCTTATGAAGACTATCATAGGAAACTTGTGTGTGCTCGAAGTCAGAGTTGGAGAGTGTAAGATAAAATGACATTGGTCAAGGTCCAAGACTTCTAGTAACTTAAATAACACTACGTTCTCAATGTAATAAGGAAAACTTATATATAGGAAGTACCAGCGGCGTATCCACCATGCCCCTTTCTACATTGTTCCCGTTTCGTTATTCTCATCACTATAGGTCTTAACACATGACAAAACTTGCTGTGGTTTCTGTGCACTGAATTCCATAATTATGTATGCATCCATAATTACGTAATTCCTTGCACAGTCTGCACAGTTCATTTCATAATGCGTAGGGGAAAAATCAATTGAATAATCATGAAGTGACTTGATTAGACCACCAAAGGATCTTTTTAACTAGATCAACGAACGATCTTTTTAACTAGATCAACACATGTTCTCCTTAACTAGACCGTCATACGATCTCCTCAAATAGACCACTTAAGGGATCTTTTCAGTTATATCATCACATGATATTCCTAACCAGATTTTTAAATCAATTTTTTTAACTAGACCACTCCAGGGGTCCAATTATAGAATATTACTTTATAATCCAAGGGACTTAACTATAACGTAGAAGCCCATTTAGGATTTAAGGTAGTACCTTTGGATATCCTACTATGAATCCCTCATATGGAGATATGGAAGATTCTATGAGGATTTGGATAATGAACATTCGGATTACACAAAAACACAAGACATAAAAGAAACCACATAATCACATAATCACATAATTGATTAACTTGATCTTCATTTTGTTAATCTTCTTGTTAGTTGAGCATACGAGTATTCAAAGCACACCAGGAATCTAATCCTTGAATTTCGTTTGGCACTTTAAACATTTTCAACATAATTTTTCCTTTTACGAGGTTGTGCTGGCTGGTTTGGTGCAACCTGATTGTTCTGAGCAGTTATGGAGCAGTTTTGAGAAGCCTTGCGCTTCTTCTTCTTCTTGGATACCTCGGCTTGTTTTTCCTTTGGTTCAGCTTGTGCAGTCTTGTCAGATGGTCTTGGGTCGCCCTTTCGAAAAAGCTTACCCTTCCTGATCTGGGATTCAGTCAGGGTAGCAGACAATTCAATGGCCTGTCTGACGGTAGTAGGGTTGCTGCCAGTAACGATATCCTAAACTAAGTCAGGAAGGCCATCAATGTACTTTTCAATTGCCTTCTCAACAGGTGTAACCATGGCAGGACACAACAGGCTCAGTTCATCATAACGATCAGTATAGGCTCGATGTTCACCACTGTCTTGCTTTAGGTCGTCAAATTCCCTTTCCAATGCTCTAAGCTCATGACGAGGACATAACTCCTTCATCATTAGAGCGCGGAGCTCTTCCCAAGTTTGAGCTAGTGCCACATCAGCACCCCTGTCCCTCATCACACCATTCCACCACGTTAAAGCTCGTTTCTCAAAAACACTAGATGCGAACTCTACCTTTCGCTCGTTCGGACACTGAACATGTCTGAAGGTGCTCTCTAGACTCTCGAACCATTGTAGAAGTGCAGTCGCTCCTTGAGACCCAAAAACTTTGATGGCTTGGCAGAGTTGAATGTCTTGAAGTTGCATGGGGCATTATTGTTGTTGAGGGCTTGGTTACATTGAGCAATGATGTTTGGGATTACAGCATCCATTTACTGCGTAATGATAGCTGCCAGTTCTTCATTAGGTACCTGATTGTCGCGTCGTGGAGGGGCTACTTCTTTGAAGTTCACTGCATAAGGGCCAAATAAAAAAGTATTAGCACAGGATAAAGGCCTAGAGATGTTTGGGGATATTCTTGAAACCCTAAACCCTACCGGTGGTTAACCACTCCACCGGGAGGCTAGTTGACGTGATGTCGTGGGTCACGCAAATTTAATCCCCAAACAACTGTAGTTAGTGGTAAAAGGGTATCGAACTCAGGGAGTATGTGGAAAATGTGTCGATTGTATAGCTTTGTATTTAAACTAATATTAAACTAAATTGCAGAAAATTAAAATTCAAGATTGTGGATTGTTGTTTTAGAAAACTAAATTAAGAACTAATTCAAATCAAAGTTGGTTGTAAACAATTAGGAGAGAACAATGATCACCCTAGGTTTCAGTTTCTTTAAACAGTTGTGTGCAATTTCACTAGAAAGAGTTATATAGACATAACTCGTGTATATGTGATTGAAGTGATAAAAGGGAACAAAGTACTCGGATTAGATAACGCGAGGTTGTTTCCCGATGACCTATTAACCAATAACCAACCCTAACCCTTCCCGTGATATCTCAGTTGCCAACGGCACCAAGAACGTACGATTAAGACTAGAAATTGCAATATTGATTAACACACTACAAACAATCAAACATACACCATGACATTCAAGCAACGCAAGATATCATTCTAGAAATGCAGAAATTAAACACACAAAAGTTTCAGAAACATTCACCTAGGATGATCACCGAAGAGTTTAGCCGGACATGGCTCGGTGAATCATCATCAACATCAATCTATTGTTCATACGAATCGAAAGCACAAACCGAATGATTGAAAAATGTTCACAAAACCAACAAGTTCTCCAAAATCGCCCCCAAGGTGTCCAAGAACCGTCCAATGATGAGTGATATGAAAAGACACACCAAAAACTAACTTAAATGTGGCAGTTACATGTTTTCTCGCAGCCGCCACCGTAATTTACGGCTCCACCGTAAATTACGGTGAACTTCATATGTTTTACGGTGGCAAGAGACTGATTTACGGTGAGCAAGTGGCCAAAAATCAGGTCCACCGTAAATTACGGTGGAGCCGTAATTTACGGTGACCACCTAATTGTTATTCCTTGTTCACGTGATGATGTCTTTCAACCTGCTGATGTCGTGCATCAAAGTCCAAGTTGCCGTTGATATCCTCCAATCACAATCGTCCATTCAGCCGTCTTTTATTGTCTTGCATATGCCTCTCTCAAAGTTTGTGCACCTCCTCAAAGTCCTCAATCTTCACGTAATATTGATGATGAGTGATGACTTAGGAGCTCCTTTTATTCACGTGATGATGATCATTATTATTCCAACTTCCAAGTTCATGTGACTCACGAAAACCAAAATAGTCTGCCGCCAACCTTTTCCCATTTGTGTGTAGTTTAATGTTGTTGTTGACTATTGTGATTATTAAAAAATAATAAACCCCACAAGTCTCAGCCATCAAGACCCTCTTGTTGTGGACTCCCCTTCACGTGCATATGGCAGCCCAATGGTGATGTTCCAGTTAGCGGCCCAATCCAAAGTCTTCCATGTGCCCTCCTTCAAAGTCCAAGATGTGATGTTGTCTCTTGAATTAGCGGCCCAATCCACTAACAGCTCCCATGTGCGGCCCACTCATGCTTTTCTGCCTTGATAATGTGTTTTGTTAACTACTCCTCAAGTGGATCCCATGATAAATGATATTAATGATGAATTCAAGGCTCCCAACAAAATATCTAAGGCTGCTCCAATAATCGATGGTAGTGATGTGATGTTATGACCATTCAACATAAAACATCTTTCAAGTGTGTTCCCTCTTCACGTGATATGACCCATTAGGATTTTTAGAAAAACACATTAATACCCTTGAACTAACAAAGCTGTGCGCGAACAATGTAATATGTCTTGATATCCATCCATGCTTGTTTCGGTTCGTCTCTAATCACGTTAACTTCATCAAATTAAGCGTCTAACCTGAAAAACCATGAGTACTCGTAGTTATCACATTCACGATACATAACCGTGTAAATGATGGGATATGCACGTATTTAGCTCATTTAAGGGTTGTCCTACGGACCACCCGTCACTAGTACCCTCGAAGATGGAATCTCGCTTAACGAAGAAGAATTTTCGTTGCCATCCGTCCTCGTTTTTGGTGGCTTTAAGAATGAGGGGTTTACTGGAAGTGGAAAAAAGTAAAAACCGACTGGAGCCGTGTGATCGGAGACGGTAAGCGATTGGAATATCCTCGATGTAGAGGTCGGGAAAGTGAAGATGTTTGATTTGTTTAAGTACAATTAGTACCCTCCAAACCATGGGCATTGTTCTGGTGAAGCTAAGACCGGTGGTTTGAAAAAACTGCATCATGAACTCAGGAAAAGGATACCGAAGGCCTAGCGAGAAAGGATATGCCAGAAAATAGACCCAATCGGCAGAAGAAACGTCTGATCGAACTGACCGGTCAAATGGTCTGATAATCGCACTATCTGGAAAGGCGCCGGAGGCTCTCAACGCTGCGATATCTGCGTTATCGAAGGCACAAATCTCCTTCTCAGGGTTCTTGAGAAGGTTTTGCTGAACGAAGGTCTCCGTCGATTCACCGGTATGAGAATGGGTTCTGGTAGCCATTGGAAGTAGAATGAAGAAATTAGCAGGGAATGAAGAAAGAATGAGTAATTACCTGGAGAATCTGTTGATGATATTTGGTTTTCAAATAGAAAGAGAAAATATATAGGGGCGTAATAGATATCTAACGAGTGAAAACCGCGTTGGAAGTTGCATAATGCTATCTTGACCGTCGTTTCAGTTTAATAACCTCGATTTAAGAGATAAGCTTTAAAATATATCCATTGGAATTGGTATACCAACATATATATTTTGGGGACAATTGTTATAGGTGATTTTATGCTCATATATCCCGACTGATATGCTGACTTTGTTTGTTTTATTGTGACCAGGATGCTGGATCCGGATATTGGTAACATCCTGATACGATATCCTGGTAGTAACTAATTAACCCACGTGCAGATTAAAAGGTGCAAATATCTAACGTTCAAGTGGACTTCTTCTCCTCAAGACTCAGACAAATCAGTTAGATTATGGACGTTGAAGCTGGAAGACGTGGACTACAACGTTCACATATGGAATATTCGCTGAATCCCAGAATAATAAGATAGTTAGTTGGTTTCTTTTACTATAAAAAGGATTGATTGGATCAGATTAGGGCACACAATTTCTCGTATACTCTTTCTCTCTAGCTGCAAACACTCACAATACACTTACACTTGTATCGAATTCACATTGTAACACTTAGTCGATCCGCATCATATTCTGCACTGTATCCCGACATTTGAAGTAATAAGAAGAACAAGGCAACTGCGATTGTCAGCTCCCGAGGTTTTGTGCCGGCGATCTAGATTGATCAAGGGCTTTCCTCGTACATCCCGTGTCACCCTTTACATTTTCACTCATTGTTTGATCGTAGATACAACTCAATATCCTGAGCTGTATCCTGAAAACTGTTTTTGCAAACAACTTAATTAGCATATTTTCAACACATTTTCTTAGCACACTACCTCACTTAACTAATTTGATCACTTAATTGCTTCGGTAATTTTTGACCAAAACAATTAGGTTCTGAAAATTTTACATAAAATAAAATGGACCGTTTGGCACGTTCTATAATTATCTGGGAATTTTTTCAGTTCTGCAACTATATTAGAAAAATTCCTGAAAACTGCACAGAATTAAGTGTGAATGCTGAATTTTGATAAGTTAATTTAACGTGCTTGTTTCTTGCTGGTGATATCATCAAATGTTCTAATGTGATTGATGACTACATGATTGATACTTAATGTGTGATATGCTATGGTGTTATGTATGTCTACAATTGGTCAAATTGTTCATGTGTAAACATCTTACATGTAAAATGTTAGATTGCGTGTAGGAATATATGTATTGCATGAACCCACTCTAATGAAATACATGATAACCATCTTAGGATGTGGTTGATCGTCTTCGCTACTATTTTCACTTTACTTCTTACCGAGCAAAACAAAAGTGAGTTCACACCTTTACTAAAAGCATGTATTCCCGGTGGTTGGGAACCTCACTTTCCCAGGTATGGGATTGCCTAGTATTCCTGGGTTGGAATGCTTTTAACTTACTATTTATACTGCATGTCTTTAGTGGACTAAATGAACTCTATCTGAAAGTCCCCACACATTATACCGATTAATCGCCAGGGCCTGGCGAACTGGTGTTAGGATCAGAGGCTATCATGATTATGCTTGTTTGTGTAAATTGAACAGTCAATGAGTATGAAAACATGTTAAGTGCAGCGAAAATGAACAACAAACTTTACAAACACAATCAAAGAGGAAAATAGTTTGATAAACACATGATTTGCATTAATCGAAAGATTACAAAGTCAATCAAAAGATTACAAAGCATGCTTACAAGCTAAGCTCCCCCTCAGCCTGGTACCCCAAGGATGGTTGCACACAAGATGAAAGGATTGGACTAGAGGAGAAGAACTCGCTCAGTCAATCAAATGTAACATTACAGGGTACTGTTACATTTATAGGCAAACCAAACCACTGGTGTACCTCAGCTGACGTCACCATGAAAGTGACGTCTAACAGCCTAACAACGTGTATCTACAGTCTTTACACAAACACTGCTAACCTAACTACTGACTATACATAAAACAAATAATTCACTAAACAGCTGCTCTCCCTTTATGTCAGTGCTTTGCTCAAGGTTGATCAGTCCTTGACTTGGCAGTGCTTTATCATCAGTAGATAGGACCAGCAGTGTTGGATACTTCAGGGTTTGATCAGCAGTTGAAAGGACAGCAGTAGTTGTATCTGATCAGTGGATAAAGACCATCAGTAGTTATAACTCACTTTCAAGGGGAAGCTTAATGTAAACTGCTGCTTATTGTGGATCCACTGTTGTGACCAGGTTTTGGCTTTACATTATCTGTTCCTCTGATAGGGTTCAATCCCAACAATCTCCCCCTGGAACAGATAATGCCAAAACTCTTCATTATTGTGGATATCTTTATTGCCTCATCAACAGTTCCCTTATCTGGCCTTTAAATTGTAATTCAAAGTCTAGGGCATCTGTATCTTCATCATCCCTGCTAAGTGGAAGATCAAGGAGATCCTGCAAATCTTCAAGTCTCAGGCCAAGAGCTTGTTCCCTTGATATTTTCTCCACTTCTCCACCAGACCTGAGCAAAGTCAATACGCAGGTCTGTTTGTCAGTTTCCCACTTTTATATTTTTGAGTCTGGTGGGTTTCTTGGGAGATGTTTATTTGCAGAAGTATTTGGTGAGGCTGGCCTATTTATAGCTGGCTGAGCAGCACTTGCAGATTGTTCCAATTCAAGATCTTCTTTTATCATTACTTTCGTGCCTGCTTTTACAATAGCATCTCCAGCTAATAGATCTTGAATTGTTTCCATACTCAACTGGTTTTTGCTCCTTCTTTTGTAGATGGCAGCACCAGCTGGAGCAGTGGTTCTTTTAGCTTGCAGCTTTGGTGGTCTTTTTGAGACCTCTGCTTTGGAGTAGTCAGGCTTTTGTGGAACTCTTGGATCTTTCTTTCTAAGTTCCTCTAATCTTTTATAGGTTGCCCTGACTCTATCTTCTCCCCACTTTGTCACAGAGTTCTTTGACCCATAATCAGCTACAATCAGCTCCTCTTTCATTCTCCTCAACTCTAACATCTTCTCAGCTTCAAATTGTTTGAATTTTTCAGGAGGAGTCTGCTTGACCTTATTTTTGATCATGTCTTGAATCCTGGCTGCTTCTTTTTCAAGCTCAGAAATGGTCCAGTTCTTGTACATGTGTTTCTCCCCCTTGTATTTCTTGTAGGTCATGATACTCTCAATGTAGTCTTTTCTCAAGGACTCTTCAGCCCTTTCTGAAATTTGCTGACATACATTTTTAGCAAATCGCTCCATAGCATTGACCTGTGAGAGTAGAAACTGATAGTTTTGTTGAAATTCTCTATCAGATTTCCCTCTTCTATTTTTTAGTGCAATATCCTCTGCTTGCTTGGCCTTGAGTTTCAAGTATTCTTCAATATTGTTAGGCCTGGGATATTCTGCAACTGATGGCAAGTTCCTTTTAGCTGGGTCGTCCTCATAGTAGAAGGATTTGATTTCTTCCCTGACTGCAATGAGTTCTAGAGGAAATGAGACACCAGCAGGAGGTAATGGTTTTAAAGTTTGAGCTGAAGAGAGAGGTATGGGTTTGGGAATTGTGACAAGTAATAGGGATTTTGAAGATGTTGGTGGTGGTGAAGGTGAATCATCATCTGATATATAAATCCTTCTCCTTTTTGTTTTAGAAGAAGCAAATGATGTTTTGGGAGGATCAGTGGTAGTAGATTGTATGGCAGTGGTTAGTGATTGACTAACAGCTGTTGAAACAACTGGTGTTTCAACCACTGTTGTCATTACATCAGATGTTATAACATCTGTTGTCTTCTGCTTTTTGTCAGCAGGTGGAGATGATGGTGAAGCAGTGGATTTGGTGTATTTTGAAGTGGTGTGTGTTGAAGTGGGAGCAGATGTTGAAACCACTGAAGTACCAGCAGTAGTTGATACAACAGGAGTTACAACAGCTGTTTGGATAGAGGTTTGATGCAGATGGCTTTTGGATGGTGGTTTTGGAGGCTTTGGAAATCTGGATGGGATGGTCTTAGGTTTCCTTTTTATCTTTGGATTTTTGGAATCCTTTGATCCAGAACAACCTTGCTCATACAATTCCATGAAAGCTCTTTTCTCCTCATTCCACCTTGAAACATCCTTTGCCATTCTATCTCTTTTTACACTTGCTACTACTTCATCAAGTGCTTCTTGAGTAGCATCAACCTTTTTATTACCATCTGGCACAGGAATTTTTCTGGTCATGGCATCCTTTTCAGGTTCAATGTAGAGACCATCATCTATTCCTTTCTTCTTCCACTCCTGAATTTTCTCCCCCTTTTTTGCATTATCGTCTGGGAGTTGATCAATGAAAAGTACTGTTGGAGGAGCAGTGCCAGTGGTGTGCAGGATCTGAGTTTTGAGAACTTTGAGATCAGCCTGAGTGTTCTTGAACCTTGACTCCATTGCATTTCTCAGCTGTTGGACATGTTTTTCATGTTGCTGATTTGCTAATTGTGCTTGTTGATGGAGGAAAGGTTGAAACAAATTCCAGAGCTCATTTGTAGCAGATGCCATTTGTGGAGCAGGTGCTTGAGATGGAACAGCAGTTGATTGTACCTTTTGAACTTGTAACACCTGTTGTAGCATATCTTTGAGTTCTGCAACAGAGTTATCAAGCTTTTCAATACGATCCGTCAATTTCTGGTACTTTAAACCATCACCCAAGTTAATGGGATCATCTGATTTCCCACTAGCAGTGGTTTTATCAGTGGTAGATGTAGGGAGTATACTCCAAACATTAACCACTGATGCCCCTTTGTCTTGGTACTGGGGTCTTCTTCCTTCAACACTTGACAACCTTTTGAAGTTGCCAGTAGGATAAATAAATCCACTGGTGGTTGGCAGAGGTGCTATGTAAGGAATTGCCTCCAAGGAAGTCTTATTAATGTAACCACTGTCCAACTGTAAACCAGTGGGTTCAACAGTTGTAGTGGCTGCTTCACTTGGACTACCACCAAGAGTTACTTGTAACTCAAGGGGTGTAACCTCCTCAGGTTGTGTTGGTGGGTTAACAAAGATTGATACATCAGGCCCAGTCAGTTGTTGAGGTATATTCTCATTGATAGGTGAATGAGAAGGACTGGTTAATGCCTGGTTCAAATCAATTGCATCCAACAGCAGTTTAGTTGGTGAGGGAATTGTGGATGTGATGGGTGGTGTAGAAAATGGATTTGCCCCGGGTATTGAGCTGTGGATGATAGAAACAAGTGTTTCCAGAGCATCATGACGTGGAGATCCTATTTGTACAACCTGTTCTTTTTGTGAAGAAGCAGGAGGAGTTTCGGTTATGGGTTGAGATATTTGTACCAACTGCTGTGAGGAAGAAGCAGCAGTGGTTTCTTGTGACTTTTGTGTTGTCACAGGCGTTTGCTCTGGTATCTCATCCTCCAGAGTTGCCTTTTTGATTGGTTTGGGGGGTTTTTGATTTTTCTTTTTGTGTGGCTTTTTGTGGATTGTAGGTGTGGGTTTCAAAACAGTTGGTCTGCTGCTTTGATCACCTTGAGCAGTGGGCTCAGCAGCAGATACCTGAGGAGCAGTTGTAACTGCTAAAATCTACTCAGGCACCTCTGCTTGTGTTTTGCAAGGTGCTAACATTCTTGAAAAGGTTTCAGTTGTTAAACTGTTTATTTGAATGGAATCACCTTGGTTTATTACAGCTAAATCATCCTTACTGAATTTCTTTTCAAAATAGTAACTTAAAAACCTTGGAAACAATAAGAATGATTTTGTTTCAACATTATTAACCAAATCTTTAAAAATTTCCCGAGAATAGTTAAAATTTTCTCCTTGAAGAATTGCATATCCCAAATTTTGAATCTTTAAAGGGATTTCATTGAAAAAAGTGGTTTTGTTTGAAACACATAGTAGGAGGGTATGAAATAAAAACCTGGTTGCAGAAGGAAAATAACCTTTTTCTAAGGTAATTTTCTTCATCATTGTGGCTTCATACCCTCTTTCAATGAAGTCAGTTTGCAACTCGTTTTTAGTGAAAGAAATTTTACCTTCTTGATCATCGAGTTGAAAGACCTCTGAAATGGATTGTGGCGTGATTTGGACAGCTTTACCCTTTATAGAAGAGTTTATGGTGGTTGCAGTGTCTCCTTGTTTTTCAAGGGTTGCATTCTACCAAAACTCTCTCTGGGTTTGCAGATAAATGGGAGCATTTACCGTCAACAAAGTTTTGTACTTTGATGTAGATATTGTATCAATGATGGAGTCGAAGGTGTGGTTGTCTTTGAGTTTTGTGAGTAAACCCAAATAGTTGTGAGATTGTTTGTATGGTATCTCGATGGGTTCTTCGGTCGTTTGAGCGACCTCTTTGGAAGGTGATGGTGATTTAGGTTTTGATTTTGATTTTGACTTTGATTTTGTCATTTTTGCGGAGAAGAACGAAGAAGGATTTTGGAGATTTTGAGAAGAAGGGTTGGAAACTGCTATGAGAAGGGAATTTTGGAATTCAATTCGACAGTGTAAAACCCTGTTTGGGGTTTAGGGCGGTTATTACAATCTGAGGGCTAAAAAACTGACCACGTGTCAAACGCTGATGAAATGGATGAAGTATGGAAAACAGTTATTTTAAGGGCCACTGACGTATCAAGCATCAGTGGTTACAACGGTAAAAATTGTAGGCAGTGGATGATTTTTACTATCAGTGGATAGCATATCAGTGGATAAGACACTGCTTTTGAACATCAGTGCTTGTCAAGAAAATGAGGGATCAATGGTTAACTTTCAGCAGTGGACAGTGTTTAGAGATCAGACGTTGAAACAAAACAGTGGTTAGGGTAAATGGTACAGATCTGAAGGACAAGTGTTTCAGCAGCAGTTTTGTGAATTTTCATTCAAGGTTTTGCCACATGTCAATTTTGAAAGACAGTGGTTTAGTATCCCAGATGATGAAAACTTTTTGCTAAGGCAACTCATTTTCGTTTAATATTCAATTAAAACATGAGTACCCTAGTAATTTAAGCACAGTTTGCAATTAACCTTGATAAAAAATTTTGGGGCAAAACTGAGTATGACATGATCTTGATACATGCACCATTTCCTTTTGACTCATTCATGAGGACAATAATACCACCAAAAATAAGGTATTACATCCTAACAGGAGCTGAAACTATTGCCAACAAAAATAAGCAAAAGTTTCAATTATATTATTTAAAAAAATTGAACAATATATCCTGGTTATTCGAGAAAATCCTTTGAAAAAAAATGGTTAAAGGATTTTCTGAGAACAGCATCAAAAGGATCTGGTTAAATTTTAATAAAGTACATAATCATATCATTCTCAAGTTTATGATAAATGGTCAGTGGTTTGACAGCGGTGGGTAGAACATTCTGAATACATTTTGACCACTGTTTGGTACCATTTTCCTTTTCAGTTGATTGCAACCATGAGGATTCATGGAAAATTTTTGAACATTTATCTCATCCTCTTTGGAGTTCATTCATGGGAAACAAAACCTTTTCCTGAACAGATGAATGCACACAGTTGCTTAATAACCATTATTACCCTAAACTTTGACTCATAAGTGTTTTATGTTTATACTCTTTTCTTTTGACTTCAAAAGTTTTGAGATAAACACACTTCTGAGTTTTTGTGAATTTTCTTAATGTATTTTAACATAGTTGATTTTGTCCTTTTGAAGAGCTCAACCTGTTTTCAACACATAAGATTTGAATAACTAAAGTTTTAATTTCCCTCTTTTTAGGTTATAAAAAACACTAATGTTTTATGAACATAGGTTTTTGTTAAACCGAGGTACATACTTTAGCATTTTAACAAAGAGACATCACAATTTTCATAACAACAATTGAAATTAATTTTGAAAATATGAAATATTCTCACAGTTTAACAGACATGTTTTCAGATCTGAAAACTATGAGTGACTTATGCATGAAATCATTTGTTGTCTGAGATTTGTGTGTCCTATGACATCTTGGTTGATTTACAGAGTTTTTGAATAATCATTTTGATCATGATTTACTCGTTACTCTGTTTTTCAACTGAATACAACCAACCTTAGTATCAATGAATTTTGAGCCAAACTGTTATGTCAAATTGATTGTTAGATCGAATTTGACTGTCCAGGCTCTGATACCAATTGTTAGGATCAGAGGCTATCATGATTATGCTTGTTTGTGTAAATTGAACAGTCAATGAGTATGAAAACATGTTAAGTGCAGCGGAAATGAACAACAAACTTTACAAACACAATCAAAGAGGAAAATAGTTTGATAAACACATGATTTGCATTAATCGAAAGATTACAAAGTCAATCAAAAGATTACAAAGCATGCTTACAAGCTAAGCTCCCCCTCAGCCTGGTACCCCAAGGATGGTTGCACACAAGATGAAAGGATTGGACTAGAGGAGAAGAACTCGCTCAGTCAATCAAATGTAACATTACAGGGTACTGTTACATTTATAGGCAAACCAAACCACTGGTGTACCTCAGCTGACGTCACCATGAAAGTGACGTCTAACAGCCTAACAACCTGTATCTACTGTCTTTACACAAACACTGCTAACCTAACTACTGACTATACATAAAATAAATAATTCACTAAACAGCTGCTCTCCCTTTATGTCAGTGCTTTGCTCAAGGTTGATCAGTCCTTGACTTGGCAGTGCTTTATCATCAGTAGATAGGACCATCAGTGTTGGATACTTCAGGGTTTGATCAGCAGTTGAAAGGACAGCAGTAGTTGTATCTGATCAGTGGATAAAGACCATCAGTAGTTATAACTCACTTTCAAGGGGGAAGCTTAATGTAAACTGCTGCTTATTGTGGATCCACTGTTGTGACCAGGTTTTGGCTTTACATTATCTGTTCCTCTGATAGGGTTCAATCCCAACAACTAGATATTAGTTGATAGCGCTATTAGGTTTCACAAACCTCACACCATACCTAGGAGGACATGTGTGAACTTATATGCCTTGGCAACTGGTCAATGATGATAGACATTGACCTGGGGCACAAACAACTTAAACAGTAAAAGTTACGGTACCACACAGTTTAGTAGCTTAAAGATGGGGTAGCTCCCCATGACATGTTTTATAAATTAAGTAATTTAACAACCGTTGTTTTTTTGAAAACAATACTGAAAAATCGTGAACACGCCAACTTTATGTTGACATGCTATTACATTCTTCGCAGGTCGTTTGGTACAACACATGAGCTTGCATTGAAGGAGTGTCGTGGTTCTGTGGATTATTTTGTTTGGTTTTATTAAACAATTATGGTTTCAAATATTGTTTGGATTTTTAAACTGTTTGCTTCCACTTTTGGTTAAACTATGTTTTTTTTTACATTTAAACTTTAGATCACTAATCGTGTTGATGGTGATACTTTTTCACAATTTAATTGATTGTTCAACATGATTAGTGGCTTGATCCTGGTCGGTCGCACCTCTTGCGGTAAAACTCCGCAAGTGGAAATTGATGGTGTGACAGATTGGTATCAGAGCCATTGGTTATAGTGAACTCGGTTTTAAAAAGAAACGTCTTTTTGAGAGAAACCAGACTATAACCTGTTCTGTACTAAGCTGTCACACCCCCAAAATACCGCATGCGGAAACCCCCGTGAGGCGTGTGACATACCAGGATCTAGCCACTAATCACATTGAACTAACAAAAGATATTAAATAAAAATTCCCATTCAATGTAGATAGTGTGTCTCAAAACATTCGTTTAAAACCAAATACGTTCAACGGAAGCATGGAACATTGTTCAACGAGTTCAATATTGTATTATTAGAAAACATTCCAACTTCACATATCATTCAAAGTGCCACGACCCATGACCACTCCAGCATCCCAGGCTGCAAGTACCACATCAATGTATCTATCGACCTGCAAGCATGCAGAAAAAGTGTATCAACAAAAAGCTAGCGAGTTCACAGTTTTGTTAAACGTTTAGTTGCCAAGTGTTTAGCTTAAAGACTTGTTGATAATAACTCGATACCACAGTGACATCAGTTTGTTTGCCCTTCCCCAATGCCTATCAACATTGGTCATGTGGTTAAGTTCATTAGTTCACGCCCGTCCTCCCCGGTACGGTGTGAGGTTGTCAAGCCTAATAGCGCTATCAACTAATACGCCGTTGCCTCCCCGACAACTAGTTCGGTAGTAAGATAGGACTTAAGTGATAGATTTGAGTGTATTATCCAACATCAAAGTCAAACTACAGTATTAAAAGTATTCCTCTCCGGAATATTAGTTTGTTTGTCCTCCCCGGACGCATGCTTGTAAAAGAGTAGTGAACTCACCTTAGATTTGCTCGGTAAGCTAAGTTACTTGTTCCAAGTTGGTCAACCAAACCCTAATGTGGTTACCAATGACAATCAGTTTCGTATGCACTTAAATCAAGTATTCTTTACACACATTAAGCAATTATCGTGTAAGAAATACACGTATCAACATTCATACAAGTCTTAACAGTTAATCACACAAAATACGGTCTACTAACATCATATAATCATATAGCCCAAGAAAACATGAGGCCCATATAATTGTGTGGCCTGGTTCCAATTATACGGCCCAATAAGTCCCACAACTCATAGGCCCACCTGAAAGTGTGCGATCCACACTTAAGTGTGCGAATGGGTCACGAGTGTGTGGTCCACTTGCACTGTTTGGCCCAAGTGTGAAGTGTGCGGACCATTGACGTGTTCGGCCCAACTGAATATAAAACCCAAGGGACTGTGTGACACATCAAGAGTGTGCGACCTTGTGTTAATGTGCAACCAGACTGTTTATAGTTGTACATTATGCATTAAAGTGGTGTACGAGGTAGGAGTGTACAAACAAAGGGTGTGCGGTTCATTCCAGTGTGCGACATGCAGTTCTTAGGCGTACGTAGTGCAGTTTTAACGTGTACGATACAAAAGTGGGTGGCACATTAGTGTGCGAGTTCCCAGTTACTTGTTTCCTAAATTCCCGATCAATCAGTTACATTCAAAACAACTTTCCATATAATCAAGTAACCCTAATCATCACTAAATCATTAACATAATTTAGCAATAACATCATCCTTCATTCGGATCAAACAACACAATTATTCATCATTATGCAAATCTAGATCACGAATTGAACATTATACAAGTTTCAACGATTCACATAAACCCTAATTATCCAAGAAATCACTGAGTAATAATTGTCATCATTATTTTTTATCGATCATGTGCATGAACCCTAAAACATCAAGTAATCATCAACAACACATCCGGAACAGATTTCCACCCGAAATCACCAAAACATACATATTATGCATCCTTAATTCATTGATTAATAGTACAAGATTGATTCTAACAGTTTGTTAACACAAAAGAACCACCGAAACCTTGATATCATGCAACCCTATTCACATACAATCCTAACATCATGCATCGATCACCAAACAGTTAAACAATGACAAACACTAACCGGTATACAAGGTGACACAAGGATGTTTGGTACGAGAGTCCTTCGAGAGAGAAGGAAGGGCTGTCGTCGAGGATTAGATGGACTAGGGTTTGGTATCTAGTGTGACTTGCAAGATTATGAAAGACATTACAAAACAATATGTGTGTATGTGCTTATATAGATGAGCTGGGCCCGGTTTGGGCTCGAAGGGATTTGGGCCGAGGACCAAAGGTGCCCAAAGATATGGGAATTTATGGCTGGAGTGGGGGTGTGTGACCCGGGTTAATGTGCAGCTGGATTTATAAAAAGTATACACACTTAACATTCACAACTTAATTGTTCACTCATAGATGTCATCAAGCATAAACAAACATAACGACACAAGCTAAAGTTTTCAGAATTAAACGGTGATAACCTTGAAAGTTCGAGTTGTCACATGAGCGATCCACAACGACACTACACTCCTGTTGGTTCATGTGATCCTTCCTGAAGAACAGATGATACAAAGCCAAACCTACTCTGCAACAACTAATCCTGAATAACAGTGTTTTGAACTCTATCCCTCTAATGGCAGAGGCATCTAACACCTGCTGATCTCTAAAGTTTGTTATATACGAAGCTCTGTTGAAGTGTAAAGTCTGTTGAAGACCAATCCTCTGAAGAAGTCAAAGAACGGCTTGAAGTCAAAGGCCTAATCAACCTTTATGGGAAGCACTGCTCAAGCTTCATCAGTGGTTGAGCCCATCAGCGAATAGCATCAACAACTGTTTAAATTAATGAGTGTTTAATGTAACAGTATTTGTAATTAGCAGTGTTTAGAGTTTGTTAAGATTGTTACCTGTCACTATCTAGGTGACGTCAGCCAAGATGCCACAGTGGTTAGGATTGTACTATAAACAGACAGTACCTGTACTGTTCTATTCAGCTCATTCACATACTTGTATTTTGTACAAACTAGCACTTGTGAGCTCAGGCTGAGGGGGAGATAGTAGTTCATGCATGCATAGTTGAATCATTGTTTAAACAATCTTTTGATTAAAAGCATATATGATGAAAGCTGTTCTTCCATTGTTTGTCTTATAAATTTTTCTTCATTTCCGCTGCAATTACTCATCTGTTTATCTTCTTTCATCTTTCATCTCTTAAAAACAAACACAAACAATTAAACTCAGATCCTAACAATTGGTATCAGAGCATATGTCAGTCAAATTCCATTTAACAATAAATTTGACATAAAAGATCAGCTCAATTTCATTGATACTGTGTTGTTCGTATTTGTTGAAAAACAGAGTACAAGCTTAATCACGTTTAAAGTTGATTATTCAAAAACTTTGTAAAACAACCAAAATGTCTTCACAATCACAAGATCCTCACAACACCGGCACATTGTATAAGCCACTTATGCTTGTCAGATCTGAATACAATATCTGGCAATGTAGGATGGGCCATGTGTTAGCACAACATAACACCGGTTGCTGGAAGTTTGTCATCTTTGGACCTCATGTTCCAATGGTGCCAAGTGCAGAAGATCCCAAGGTCCAAATACCTAAAAGTCCTGAAAATTACTCTGAGCAGGATTTTCAGAAGATTGAGCTAGATGCTAAGGCATTCAGTATAGTGGCCAAAGCACTGCCCAATGACATACATGATGGCCTGTTACATTGAAACAGTGCTAAAGAGCTATGGGATGCACTTAAAGAGCAATTTGGTGGGACAGAAGAGGTTATTGAAAACAACAGGGAGGTCTTAAACCAACAATACGAAACATTATGTCATGTTAAGGGAGATTCATTGACCCAACAGTTTGAAAGGTTTAGTTGTCTGATTAGTGAGCTAAAACTGGTTAACGTTGAATATGCTAAATATACCTTAAATAGTAGGTTCCTTAGATCATTACTAGAAAAGTGAGACACTATAGCCATTGTGACCAGAAATTCTGTGGGGTTCAAGGATTTAAGTCTGACCCAACTTCATGGTAGGCTTCTCACATATGAAAGAGAGCTTAACCTGAAAAAGAAGTTGCAGGAATCTGGAAAAGTGACTGAGATTACACTTTTGGTAACACAACACTTTTGGGTCAAGAAGAGTCATCTGGTGGTAGTAAGGACCAGAGTTATGATCATTATATTGACAAAATTGCAGGTCGAGCCTTCAACTCTGAGCCTTACTCACCCAATTATGCTTTCACAACTAATGGGGAAAACCAGATCTCTGATAACTTATCCTTTGAACTGAATGACCTTCAACATTTTGATCCCACAGATATGGAAAAGATGGACATTTTGCATCAGCTTTCCTTGTTGAGTGTTAGAACAAGCAATTTTTATAAAAGAACTAGTAGGAAGTTTCCAGGATTGCATGGGAATTTAAAGGTGGGGTTGGATAAGTCAAAAATCAAGTGTTAAAAGTGTAATAGGCTTGTTCACTTTGCTAGGGAATGTAGGAGTCAAAACAGTCGACCAATTATCACCCACCCTAGTCCAAGACCTCATAATACTCAAAGTACTGTGCACTATTCCCAATATACATCTGCTCCTCATGTCTAAAACACTGCCCATTTTGCACATCCTGTAAACATTGTTCCTATGCAGTATGTCCAAACCACTGTTTCACAGATTTAGTATGTTCAAGCCCCTGTACCTCAGGTTCAAGGGCAAACTGCACCACAAGCTGCTCAAACATCTGCTCCAGTAGAGGCCAGGCAACAGAGTTTCCTTACACAGGGCTTTGTTGATTGGAGTAGCTTACCTAAGGACTTAACTGATGAAAATTTTTCTCTAATTTCTAATCCTGATGTTTCACCTAATGAATTTTGTTTCATGGCATTAGAGACAATAGCTGAAGGGCAAGAATCTGAGGAAGTGGCGTCTAGATCTGAAGTGATTGAAAAGGTTGCTGAAACAATGGTTACAATAGATATTGTTGGTGAACAGATGTTAGAAGAGAAGGAAGCTGAACCTCTGTTGGAACCTCTTGCTGATCCATGGGATGCTAGTGTCTGTGTAGGTGAATGTGACTGTGCCATGATGGCTGCTGCTAAGGTATCACCTCATATCTTAAAAGATCTGTGTTCAGATAAATGCATTATTGCTTTTGCTAACATAAAAGAGGTGAATGAAAACCTTAGAAACAAGATCTTCAAAGATGAAGTACAATTTGAGAAAACTTTTAAAGAGTTGAAAAACAAATTGTTTGACAAAGAAACTAAATTTAGTAGCTTAAAACATAAACACAACATAACCAAACACCAACTCCAAACTATCGTAGAAAAATACCAGAGCTGCAAAAAGGAGCTTGAGTCCACCCAAATGACTTGTGAAAAATGGGTGGAGTCTTGTAAAGGTTATGAACTGATGTTGGAAAAGCAGATCAAAAGCAATGTGAAGTTTGGCAATGGATTTAGAAAACATGACCAAACTTTTGAAAACACTACTGAAATTGAATCTGGCTTGGTTGAAGTAATTCCAACAAACATGGTTGGTCAAGAGATAAAAGTCACCGATAAAAATGGAAACAAAATAAATTTAGAAAAACTAGAAGGGTCATCAACCTTTGAAGAGATAGAAAAATATCAATTCAAACCCACCTGGTCTGATGAATGTGACATCCTTGAAAACTTTAAGCCAATAGATTTTTCCATAATTGAGGATGTCAAAGCACCCAAGTCCAAAATCATTCATCT